>CAOLHI010007568.1:0-13912 GCA_948474755.1 Ctenosaura bakeri
GTTTTAAATACTCTTGATGTATGTAGTACATCTGATGATGTAGTTTTTATATCTGGGTTTTTGATATAAATCCAGTATACTTAGTAGCTTAGTACACAATGTATGTTGTATGAATTTTAGCTTTAAGTGTAACTGTGTATTATTATTATTATTATTATTATTATTATTATTATTATTATTATTATTATTATTAAATCTATGACTGTAAATAAAATTTTAAAAAATCTTCTGTCCAAAAAGGTTTTCATTTAATTACCACACATATTTCTGTGCAGACTGTTTCCCCCAAAAAACTCACAGGGGAAAAAGTTCTCACAATTTTTCTCAGTGGGGTTTACCCAGCACTGGGAAAGCCATTCTTCCACTGCAAAACAAAGAGTGACAAATATTTTTCCACCCCTTACTGGCCACATGTCTTGCTCTTGTTGGAGGCTGCAACCTTGCATGCCTGTACTCATTGATAGTTAGATTGCATGTAGTTTCTCTAGGAGTTTAGGCACAGCATGTTTATTGTCACCTCCTCTTTGGGTATGCAATCACACCCAGTCTTTTCCTAAATTATTTGGGCATTCCTTTGTTCTCTGGGGTTCTCTTTTTTTTCCCCCCCCCCCTACTTCTGTGAAGCATGTGGTTTTTCTAGTCAAAATGCTCCAACTCTTCTGATACAATGTAGTAGCCTTCCCTTGTCTTACTTTTCTCAAGAAGATCAACCTGTGTTGATTATGCACAAGCATTTGTGAGTTTTATATACCTACTTTTAAACACCTTGGAGAAATTAGTTTGATTTCTTTCTCTGCTAAATTTTGTGGGGGAGGAGTAAGTGGGATGGCAAACTTTTTCAACTTTTTTTGAGAAAAATTAGTAAAATCTCTCATATTTCACAATAATTTTTTTACAGAAAGGAATATATTCAGTATCCCATTCATCCAAATATCTCCCGCCTACCATCCTGTTACTGGAAAGTCATGTGCTATCTTCATTCTATAAGCAATCTGATATATTTCAAGATCATTAAAACTCTATGAAGTTGTCCCAGACTATGTTGATCATCAAAGCATAGAGCAACAGTAGTATATTCAACTTGCTGGCTCTATACTGCGTGCAATGGTTGAGTTTTCTGCTTCAAACACTGTGACTGTGGGGTTTCATAGCCCCTGCCATAAGTGGATCCGCTGGACATATATTGAAATACTGCATGGTAATTGTCACAGGGGCAATGCTAGAATTTAGTTAGAGTACTGCAAAGTATTGAGTTTTAATTGTGGATTGCAACAATGTATTTGTTTGAAGCGTGCTTGTATATTCCAATGTAGTGGCAAGGAAATGATGAAGACCTTCAGGTTGTTCCAAAAGAAAGCTTTATTTTCCAAACCATTTATTTACTGCGCAGGGCAAGCAGCGGAAATACAATGTCCAAAACTGCCGGCCCCGATTGATTAAAACACTTATTTTTTATCCCTTTTGGTAAAACGTAAAGCAATAATTTTTTCTAGTTTTTCCAACCTTCCCATTTATTAAAAACCCCCCCAAAAACGGGGGAAAAAAGGCCCCCATCCCCAAATAATCAAAGCAAGGCAGAGAGAGTATGCCTGACTCCCTTTTATTTCCCCAGGCACCTAAGCATAGCATTACAAGGCCAATCATATTTTTAAACTGAGATAAGGCAGGGACATCTGCTGTCCAATTCACTTATTTTCCTACTCATGCAATACTTCTCTGAATTTAACTCCTTCATTCCCCCCTTCATGCCAAATTCAATTCCTTGCAATTTGAAGCATGCACCTTTTTCCCTATTTCCTTTATAACACAAAGGATACATAGCAGCAGTAGGATTCCTCCAGCAGTCAAGTATACAAAACCTGTGAACGGGGCTTTCAGACCCACGGTTTTAGGGGAAAGATTTATTGTGCACAATGCCCCCAGTGAGATACCTCTCAAAAGTCTGGACCCCGCCTCCCTACATTCAGAGCATTTTATACATCTCCAATACAAATACATCACATGTTCAAAAAGAGAGACTGACACATACAAATGGTTCCCACCATTCTCTTGCCTAATCTTACTAATGTTGCAAAGTAAGGGGAGCTTTGGAGGCACTTTCCCATCCTCCCTAACACTGTCTCACAGAGTACCATTGTATTCCTTTCAAACACAGAGAGATTTCAATCAAAGCATATACTGCAGTTTTTCCCCTTTATTACTCAAAATCATTACAGATTGAAAACTATTTAACATGCAGAGTACAGAAAAGCAGATTTAGTAAGGCCATTATTTATGCACAAAGCAATTCTACAAACAGTGTCTTTTACCCATATTTATTTAGGGAACCAGATAATCATGTCCACATGCCTGCAGAGTACAAGAATGACTTTCTAACATTGAATACTGCTAAATGTTTTTTCCCCCTCTTCACAATCAAATTCATTTACACAATAGTAAGACAGTTCAACCAATTTCATGCGGGGCTGACAACCATCAACTCATCTGCCTCACATGAAATCCCTTCATTGGGATCATGATGACTCCCAACCTTTCAGATATATGCTCCCAGAATCATATCTATTGCTTTCATTATAAGTTCTTTCCATTTCTTGCTTAGCCTAACTGTTTACCCCATCCCTTTCCCATTGGTTGGTGCCCTGGGTGAAAGGTGATACCCTCAGTGGTCACACCAATTCATCCCAGAAGACAAACCATATACCCATTTACCATTGTAAAAGCTGGTTTTTTTTCTAGAACTCATTTATGGAGGACCAGGCCCCCCTTTTCCCATATATCCTCAATAAAACCATTGCTATAACTAAAGGAAAAGTCAACATTGGGATGCTTTCCTGGGCATGCCTTTTGAGATTAGGGATTTCAAACTTTACATAACAATTGGGATAGTCTCCTAAGCTTAGCCCATGAGAACATACTCAGCCATTACTGACCTTAGGGTGTTCAAGATCTGATTGACCAGTTGGTGAAACCAATTCACTTCCCAGCCTCTCCTGCCCAGCATTCTCATCATCACCATCATTACCAGCAATTACCATATACACATATTTTCCCAAACCCCCACAGAACATCCGTCTGTAGTGATAAAACAGGCAGGCCAGGCTTCCTGCCCCTCCTATGCCTGCCACAACCCATAATTTGTTTTTCCAACATTCAGGGATCTGGCCGTGTGTAGAGCAGTGTGTACGTCCCAGGTCACACCTGCAACAGGACCTCTCCCCGTCTTTTTCCCTCTCCAGTTGCTAAGTCTGACCGAAAGAAAGACCTGACAGCTTCCAGGTGTGTGTCAGGCAATAAGGTCAGTTTAGATTTCTTCATTCACCAGTTGCGGATCTGACTGTGCTTGGTGACCAATTTCTCCTGGTCTGGCCACAGCAGAGTCTAGTCCAAATTTTTCTCCCCCCCCTTTTCGTCTGGAGATCTTCAGTTTCAAAAAGGATTTTACAACCCAATCAGTAAAGGCTCTCTTAGCCCTGGCATAAAGTATCCAAAGCTTCAACCCTGCGACCTTTACAGCTGTAGGGGCAACCAGCAACACCTAATACAATCCCCTCCACCTATGACCCAGTTGCACTTTAAGGGGAATCTCTATTCCCACTTTTTCCCCCCTTGTTGTACTAAAGAGTTTTCCCTAATCTACTAACTCTCCCTTATATGTCTCCTTGATCCACCCAAAATGGCCTCATGCTTTGGCTTGAAAGGGAACAAACAGCCTTATGGTTCTGTGAGGTGTGCACCTCATCCTATGCCATCCTATGATGGGGCTCTGGGAAGAAAAAAAATACTCCTTGTTTTTCTGTTGTGGGCTGCACATGGAATAAAAGTGAAAAGCCTCTGTAAAATGGGCTAGGTAGATGGTGGTATCATATCACTTGCCCTGTGTTGGCATCCAGTCCAAAGACATAGCCAGGGCTGTTTTTTGGGCCATACACGTTGAACTACTGTTTCTTCGGGATTTTTATCCCATTTCCTCCACTTCTCCTGAGTTCTGAGGTCTGCAGGTACAATGTGACTTCCAGGTGTTTCCCTTTAGAACGGTGGTTCTTGCCTTTGGTGATCCTGTGGACAGATGCAGGTCTGTTGCTCTTGAGCATATGTGGTGTGTGGGCCTTTAGGGCTGTTGTTGGTCCTTTAGCTGTCTCACAGTTTGTCTTTTTTTCTCTCTCCCTTGCCTTTTCAGTCAGCGTCCTTCAGCTGCAGTTCCACTTCCAGCCTGGAGGGGCGCACAATCGCCTCTCAGAAGTGCCCCCTTATTTTCTCCCTTCCAGCTCAGAGGTGCACCATCACCTCTCCTCCCGGGCTTACTGGTGGGGGGTCTCTGCACCTCCCCCCATCCAGCTGAGGCTGCGTTTGGGAGCCATTCCAATCTCCACCTTATCGGGGACTGGTAGGGGGCACTCCTTTGCTGCTTGGACTCCCAAAAACTTTCCTTTTCCAGAATGTCACAACTCCAAGCCCTTGCCCTTCTCTGTCTGTGGGATGAGGAACAAAACTTTTCCTCTTAACTGCTGGCCACTGACAGTATTCTATTTCCATTAGTCCCTGCATCTGTCAGTTGGACCATTTTTTTCTGCTTTCCTCTTCCACACACGTCCACATCCTTCTCTGATTCTCTTAGGGGTCTCTTGCCTTTTCTTCCTGCCCCCACTGGGCACATTGGCTCTCAGAGACCCTCATCCTCTTCTGGGGTCTCTTATCTCTTTCTGACCTCTGCTCCATCATTCGTTAATCTTCTTTCTTTCTCCGCTTGACAGCCAGTCATAAATCTTGCTTCCCTAGAGCCTTACAATCGCAGGGCCCTTTTAAAACCCTTTCCCTTTAAATTTTTCTGTGGAATCCTGTATCCTGAAGCCTTTTCAAAGACTTTCCCGAAGAGATTCCTCTGCTGCATCATATGAGAGGTTGCTAACAATAGGAGTCCCTTCAGATTCCTGGAGCCTCCTCCAAACACTCAGATAGCCTTGGGTTTTTAACAGCCCACAGCTCCCAGTATTTCCAGGCGGTCTCCCATCCAAAAAAATAACCAGGCCCGACCCTGCTTAGTTTTTCCCAGATCAGACGAGATCGGGCGTGTTCAGGGTGGTATGGCCGTAGGCAGCTAAGCCTCTCTTTTTTAGCTCCCTTCGGTTTCATGCAGCTTTTTTTCCCACTATGTTAGATGGCACCTCCTACTGGCCACCGTTCTGCAGCATCCCCCCCCCTCTCCTCTCAGGTAGGAAAGGGCAGCCCCGGGGGTTGTGGTTTCCTGTAATTCTCCACTCACAACTTTAAACCGCAGAGTCTGACACTGGGAAGAATTCCAGTGTATTCAGATCCCATCAGGGGTCCATAAAGACACTCTCCCCCTTGTCCATGCCTGTGGGGAGTTCTCTCCTGGATGATCCGCTCTACCTGCTAAATAATTTGGCTCCTTTCTTCAGTAGTGATTGGCAATCTTGTCAGTTAGGCATGTGCATTGCCATGATGCTAGAACACAGTTCTATTTTCTTTTAATTCAACAGATCAGACGTGGTGAAGGGCACATATTTCATAAGCCTAAACAGGTATGTAGGGAGGTGTTGTAGATTTGGCATCATCTGGGAGCTGCCTCAATAGAAGGCAACTACATTCCTCCCGAATGTCCACAGGCCAATCTCCCTATTAAGGGGAGTTTACAATTTCCCTAAGTTGTTGAGTAGCTTCTTTTTTAAAAAAAATCATGACACCATGGCTTCTGGTTCTGCTGCTTAGAATCCTCAGGCAGCCTCTCTGGTGGGGTCTGCCGCTACTCCCCTCCTCCCCCTCCTTCTCATTGCAAGCTGGGGGGGGGGGAAAAACTCTGCAGCCATTTCTTCTCCCAGTCAGTCTCACCCTTTTTCTCTTCCATGCAAAAGCAGGCCGGGGTTTTTATGCAAACGCTGATTCTTTTGCTCTTCCCCCCCCCCTGTCTGTCTCCTCAGGGGAGAGGCAGTTTCCTGTTGGTGTGTTTAATTCCCCCGGGGGGGGGGACCCAATATTTTACTTCTCTTGTTACTACAATTCCCATGTGCCCCAAAGTTCGTATGCTAAATGCTTTTTTTTTTTTTTAAATAAGTTGTTGACGTAATAATGCCAGAATTGCAAATTCACGCTCCTCATTCCCTCCGTCTCAAGAGGGGGAGGGTTGCATTCAGCCCGATGGCCACAAGGAGTGAGAAAAAAGCCATGTCTTTTGGAGAAGCAGCCTTCCCTATGCTAAAGCTGCATTGTAATCTTGTTTTCTCTCTTTGATGTAGAAATGTATCAAAAAGGTAGACACAACTGCTGCCACACTAGAAAGAATAGTTCATTGTTCATTGTAAGGGAAAAACAAATTTAAAACCTCTTGTATGACATGTTTGTCTATACGGGCTCTCAAGGTGGGGTTTTTGCTTTGTTTTTGTTGTTTTTCCCTTCTTCTCCAGATGCAGCTTTTTTCTGTGCTTAGAGAAAACATTGGGACTCTGTATTGTTTAGAAATGTTGCAAAAAGTACTGGAGGGGAAGTTTCCAAAGTTCTCTTTTTTTTTTCTATTCTTTTCCTTCTATGTGAGCCCAAGGGGGGGGATTATTGATGGCTGAAGAGTTTAAAACATGAAAAAAGGCAGCTGTCACCAGAGTCTTCAGCAATTTTTTCCAAAACTTTCCATTGATTCATTTACCTGAAAGCCTGCTTTTTTTTTTATTATTTTTCCTCTACCTCTGATGTGTGTTGAAGGTTGCTTTTCCCGGGTTTTTTAAAAATCAGACCCTGCTTCTATGACATCCTCACTCAGCCTGCCAGGCTGAAAATGAGATTGAAACTACTTCATAGCTTTCCCTATGTACACACTGACAGAATTCTTAAGCATTTGGCTAAAGAACCTTCCATTCTCCAAAAACCAGCAACTATGGAGTTAACATCTAAAGGAGAAGGGAGGGGCTAAGGGGGGGGGAAAGGGAGGCAGGGAAAGGAATGCCGCTCTTCTCAACCCCCTTCCTGCTCCAAAACTTGAGCTAAGTAACATCGAGGTAAGAAAAAGTCTCCTATATTCAACTCCTTTTTCAAAAGCTTGCTGCTTCCTTTTTTTTTTTTTTTTCTCCTGAAAGTCCTTTGACTTTTGAAGTGCCAGCCCATGGGATACTCCCTCTGCCTCTTGCAGAGTGATTTTCTTTCCAGTTGATTGAATCACCGACCTGTGCATTTGGAGAAAACAATGAAACCCTATTGTTTCCTCACTATTTCTCATTAACACCTAGGGCTTGCTTCATCATTTCCATACTGACTTAATTTCTGCTATTTCCAAGCCTCTGGCTAAATAAACTTCTAGCCTTTAAAAAAAGCCAGCAACCATATGGTTAAATCTGAGAGCCTGGGGGGGAGGGGCTGTGGGGAGATGGCTTCAAGCACCAAAAGATAATCAAAAGAGGAATAAACCATTTTCCTTTCCTGGAATTTTTCCTACACATATTAAAGTACAAATGGCACAGAAATAGTAAAGTTTCCACTTAACCCTTTCATGAAGTTTTCAACATGCATTGAAGCAGTGTCTGTCAACTGCCACCCTCCCCCCCAGATTTCTTCCCAAACGACAACACACAGTAGGGGTGGGGGTGGCTGGGGTAGGGGGTCCCAACAGCTCGAAACAATAGGTAGACACCTTTTAGACTCGCTGACTTACGCAGCCGGGAAATTTCCCAAAGGTCTGCAGTAGAATGCAACGATACACGCATACGCGCTTTCAGACAAAAAACACAGCCTCCCCCCACCGTTTCCCGGGCTTGAAGAGACGTCTCTTTACCAAAGTCTTCGCGGCTTCACTCACGGCCCCACTAGTCATGAGTTACTAGGGCAAAACTTTGAGAGGTGATCAAGCTCTCTCTTTCCCTTGAAAACGCAAGGGAGTCAACTTCACCAATTAGCCGGGGGGGGCCTTATGCTTTCTGCGTGACCAGAGTCCGTTGACTGGAAAACGCTGCTGCCAGGGAAACCACCCCGCTCAAAGCCAAACCTCTTCAACCAAAGCAGTCGAGGGCGCCCTGGGTTTCGCCAAGAGGGGGGGCAGCGAAACCCCAGCACTCAAGCGTCCGTCAAGGGGACTCCAAAGCCCCTTGTCTCAATTTCCCGGCCAACGCACCAAAATGTAGTGGCAAGGAAATGATGAAGACCTTCAGGTTGTTCCATCACAGAAAGCTTTATTTTCCCCAAAACCCTTTATTTACTGCGCAGGGCAAGCAGCGGAAATACAATGTCCAAAACTGCCGGCCCCGATTGATTAAAACACTTAGTTTTTATACCTTTGGTCAACAACGTAGCAATCAATCACATTTCTAGTCTTCGTCAGCCATTACATTTGGAGCTTAATACCACCCCCAAAACAAGGGAACAAAGACCCCAGTCACCAGATAATACAAAGCAGAGGCAGAGAGAGTATGCCTGACTCCCTTTTACTTCCCAGGCACCTAAGCATAGCATTACAAGGCCAATCATATTTTTAAACTGAGATAAGGGGGAATCTGCTGCCAATTCATAAATTTTCCCCATGAAATTCCTTTAAATTTAACCTTCCAAAGAACATGGAAGTGCCCTCTAATGATCAAGGAGGGGGATAGCTAATGAAAAAAATAAAAAGTGTTTTAGGATAAATTTTTGAATATAAGGGAAAACTCCAAGGTAAAAGGGAAAAATGGGGTCTGGGAAATGTTTAAGCTATGAGGTTTTATATTATTTTCCCACTTGTACCTCAAAGATGGGAAAAATGGGCCATTTTTTTCCAGAATTTAAAGAATTTTTTTGCTTTTCTAAAATAATTACTTACTAATGCTTTATTTAATATTAAAAAATATGATAATTTGGAAAAGCTATTTAATAATTAACTTTGGGGTTTCAGGTAAAGGGTAGTACCCTTTAAAAGGGAAATAATGTGACAGGGAATTACAAAAACTTTTTTCCTCACACAAGCAATCAATGTAACTCTGAACTAAAACCCCTTTACTTTATAAGGGAAAGGAGAGGAAAGGGGAAATTGAATCCATTTCAATAAGAAAAAGGTTAAATCAGATTTTTGGGGTTAGTAAATAGTTCCCCCCAACTCAAATTTTTATTATGCCAAATTTCTTTTTTTAAAGGGGTGATAGGAAATTTTTTAAAAAAAAATCAAAAATTTCAACAAAAATTTTTTCCTTCCTGGTTCAGTTCAAAGGAAGGAGAGGGGCCTAGAATTGTTGATCCATTATCCCAAAAAAAAATAATATTTTTTAAAAGGCAGGTTTAAACAAAGTATTTTGTCCCCAAAAAAAGGAAAATTTCTTTTGTAAAAGAATGGGATATTTGCCAAATTGGAAAATTAACAATAGTTTTAAATTAACAGGGCCAAAAATGGTATTGAAAGGGAATCATTTAGAGATAAAAATTGGAGAACCAGAAAAGTAAAAAATGAAGCAAAAATTTTTGGGCTAAGTTTCCCTAAGTGGATCTGGGAAAAAAATTTGGGCTTCCCTTTTTTGGAAGAAAAGAAAGAACGTTTCCAACTTGTAATTTGAAAAAGAAAAGGCCCACCCACAGGCCAGAAGGGATTTTTTTTACAAGGGAAGAAAAAAATTTTTATGTGGCTCTAACTCCAGTTTTACAGAAATGAGAAGGGTTTTGTCATGGTACCAGCTGCATTTGTTATCTCTAAATGAACCTCTCTCTAACCCCTTTCTCTGAATTTATTTTACATGCTCAACCCCCTCCCCAAAGAAAAATATACCAAAGATATAAATGAAACCTTTTTAGATGTTTTATACACACAGAATAAATACAAGGGCAGAGACAGTGGACTCCATTTCATTCCCATAATGATCTTCACTATGTTCATTCTATATAACAACTGACCATTTCCGCACTACATTGTTAAAGTGCTGCTATTTCACTATCAACCTCCTATGGAATTCTTTGGGGGTTTTTAGTCTGGGGAAGGGCACTTTGAATTCTCAGCCAAAGAGTTCTTTGGTCTCAGTAAACTACAAACCCCACAATTCCATAGGGTGTTGAAAGTGGAATAGCAGCAGTTTAACACTGTAGTGCGGAAATGAGTCCTTGCATGGACAGCTGGACATCAGCTAACAATATGTAGGCCATATATGAATATTTGGTTAAGTGCATGCCATTACTGAACAAGGCAGTGCCAA
Organism: Ctenosaura bakeri; assembly: GCA_948474755.1. Classification (NCBI taxonomy): domain Eukaryota; kingdom Metazoa; phylum Chordata; class Lepidosauria; order Squamata; family Iguanidae; genus Ctenosaura; species Ctenosaura bakeri. Next base: position 10,146 of record CAOLHI010007568.1, read on the forward strand.
AGAAACACCACACACACACACACACACACAAAGGATTTGAGCACATGTTCTTAGAACATATCGAGTGAAAACAGGAATGTGTTGGAGAATGTGTCCTTTTCGGGACAATGGAGTGATCATCACAAAACGGCAGAGAAACGGGGGAAGGTATCACTATTTTGTGGATTTTGTATTTTGCTGAATGGCCAGTACTGCTACCCCAAATATTTTTCCTGGATTTCAAGATACTGAATTTTGGTGCAAGGGGGAAAAACCTAAGAAGAAAGAACTAATATAATGGAACTTAACTTTTTAAGGGTTTTACATCCAATGAAGGTAAAATTCTTTCATTTGAACTACAATAGGCAGGTTTTAACTGCATAGCATTTTAGAAGTTTTTTCAAGATATAAAAGTAAAGGGATTTCTTGAGAAATTCAATGTCCTCTGCCTAAGAAAGGAGCAGTTTGCTTCTGCTTCACACGGAACAGGGACAACCTAGGTCTGAAGGAAAGATAATTATGAGTTGCCAGTAGAGTTGAATTTTTATTGTCTATCTTTTATTGCTCTTCATCCCTGATTCCCATATGACCAAAAAAGGGGTGGTCTTTACCATTTTCTTTCTGAAACAACTGAACTATAACAGAAACAGAATCTAATATAAAATGTAAGCATTTTATGCTACCATTGACACCTTTCTTTTTCCTGTATGATGTTTTTAAACATCTTTTGGCTGATAAAGTAGCCAGTGGAGCTTTGAAAGCTTTCATTATGTATTTTGTGCATCTTGGTTGGCCATTAAGGTTTTAGTCTTTAATGGATTTTGGATTTTGTTGGAGAGAGAGAGAGGGAGGGAGGGGGAGAGAGAGAGAGAGAGAGAGAGATGAAGAGGGGAATTATTAATCTTTAAATGTTACATCTGCGGCCTATGTAGGAAAAACGATTCAGGGTGATAGACCTAGCTAGCAGAGGTCCTGATTACAAGTTCAGGTTCTAGACATAATCACTGTGAGGAAGAGTTGATTCAAAGTGAAGCTTCATGAAAGAGTAGCTGACTAGACAAGGCAAATTACCAAATAGAGCATGTCACCTTTGGCAAGTGGGTGACCTGAGCTCATATGGGTGGTTATTTGATTACAATTTGTATTTCTCAGCCACGCCTAAGGAAGAGAAAAAATCTTTTTTTGCATGGATGTTCCACATAATGAAATCATCTGGCTGCACTCAGTCTACATTAAATCACCATGCTGAGTGGTGGGAGACCTCTGACCACCTACCAAGTTAACACTGAAGTGTTAGATGTGTCCTGAGAAATTCTTGTCCCAATCTACATTATGTTTAACCTTTATTTTACTCTGCCAGTTTTCAACCACTGATCCCTAAACTGCAAACCCCAGGATTCCATAGGATGTTGAAAGTGGAATAATAGCCCCTATAATAGTCTAGTGCAGAAATGGCCATGAGAAAACTTGGAAGAACTCACTCATTGAACATTGCTTACAAGACTGACACGTGTCTGCTGCTAATAGTTCTGCTCTCCAATTTGTTAATGCACTCTCTTGTGAAAAACAGGCACCATGTCAACACCCATTTACTGATCTTCCTCCGTTCTGCCTAGACTGAGCTGCCCATTTTAGATCCCTCAAAGAAGCCTGACTGTCTATGTTCTTTGCTTCCCCCCCCCAAGATAAAGAGCACTGATTGAGGTAGTGAAGGTTTAAAGATGCATCCACCTCTACCTTACCATTCTATCACAAGCCCCTTTCTCCAGCTTCCTTCCCCACCTTGCCCAACTGCTTCCTGGCAGAGAAGTTGGACTGGCAGGAAAAAGTGTCATCAACCATCCACACTACTCCTAAAGAAAACAAAGATATCTGAAGACAACAAAAACACAGACCAAGCCCTAGCCTTGTCTTCCTCCCCGGGGACTCCATCTCTCCAGAGACAACTACCATCATCACAACCACTACTTTATTCCCTTCCCCCTTTTCTCCTTCTCTTGCTCTCTTTTTTAAATGTGTACACACTTACCAGCATTATCTTGGCCCTGAACCACATTGAGGTGGGTTGTGTGGGTCTCCACCTCCAGGACTGAGGAAGTGACCAATGGCTGGGATCTGGGGGGGGGTGGAGGGGCCTGCCTTGCATCCCTGGGGACCTGTTGCAAGAAGCCGGCTGGCCTGCACCCCTCTCTGCTTTTTTTTCCCTTCACTTGGCCTGTGCTTAAATTTGGGTGCTGCTTATACTTGGAGCTTTGTACTTTTTCGGAGCTGCCACCACCACTTTCCTGGTCTGGTTCCCCTTGGATGAAGTTGTCACCACCTTTGAGCTTACCCTGAAAATTTCTTCCACCAGCAAAGGAAATTTTAACCCAGCCCAAGTCCCACCCCCAAAAATGGACTGGACCCAGCTCTGAAGAGGTGAGTGTCTCTGCTTTGCATGCATGCCCTTCTGTCCCTGTGAGGAAGAGGAGAACTGGAGCTTTTCCCCACCATTATTTAAATTTTTTAAAAGTACCCCTAAATATCTTGATATGTACCCCTGGGGGTATGTTTCCCCATGGTGGGAAACACTAAGTAAGGGGATTTTTATTTGAGATCATTAGAGCTTCTGCCAGTAACAGAAAACAATACAGAGGTGGATAGACATGGCATATGATCTCATGTTGTATGTAATCTGATTAAGGCAATTTTTTTTTGAGAAAATATTTAGCAGCAGCTTACTTTATTACTTGCCTAATGCTAATACACAGCCATCGTGTTACAACATTATAAGAGTAAATGCCACAAATTTCATTATTTAGTATTGCTAGGTGAGTTTGGACCATTATTCCAGCAGGCCTTTAAATATTGTCCCCAAAGTTGCACTTAATGTGAGCAACAGGAGCTTATTGGAAATAGCAAGAGCTAATTGCATAACTGAAAAAAAAAAAATTACTTTGACTAATGATGTCCTTTGAGGTAATTTATTCTTCAATTGTCAGGCCTCTGAACAGCACTTAGGCCCAGGGGGTTGCCACAGAGTGCTCTAGGGCACAATTTTTTTCCCCCCACGGCTGTACAAAGAACTCCAACACAACTGCAAGTAAAAATAATTGATATTTAAAAAAGGGCCCCCTCTCTCAGCTTTGCCATCAAAATTTTTTAGAGTTTTAGACTTAAAATAGAGAGAAAAAAGAATGAAAACAGCCCAGCTTAAACATTTGGATAATTATTTCCTCTAAAAAGTTTTAAAGAACTGTGATCGGCTCCTGTGGGGAAAGGTAGGAAAATTTAAAATTTAAGAATGTGCTGTTTTACAAAACATGGTTTTCGATTTAACCCCATATCCCTTTTGGGCAACTATTTCTCAACTGCAGTGCAACAATTTTAACTGGTACCCATCAAATTTTAAAAAACTGGTTAAGGTGGGTTTTTAAAAAAGGGACCAAAATTTTGTCATATCTGTAGTGGATACAATAAGCCTATTAAATATTTAATAAAGAAAATAAGTAACCTTTAAAATGGGGCTAAAAACTACAGGTTAATGTAGTCTTCTTTCAGCAACAGTTATAGGTTCTTCCAAAAAAGCTGGTAACTGTAAACATGGTAATTTCTTTCTTGATAAGAAGCAATAAATAATTTTTACAAATAAGATCCCACAGGAGGAAAAACAAAAACTTTTAGTTTTTGAAGACTACATGTAGTTTGGGACATATTCTGCATGAAATTATATAGGGACTGCAGAGATGGTGTAGTTGAGCAGCTGTTCTGCAAAATCTGTATGGTTTTTTTGTGTGTGCTTTAAACAC
>CAOLHI010007569.1:0-14358 GCA_948474755.1 Ctenosaura bakeri
ACCCTTCCCAGAACTGCAAACCCCAGGATCCCATAGGAGGCTGAAAGTGGAATCATTGTGCTACAGCAGGATAGTGCGGAAACGGCCTTAGTGTTTGTGTGTATATACATATATTTTAGAGGGTATGTCTTTGGCAGGATCCACTGATTTGGGTTGTTTTACTTGTAAAGCACCAGGTACATGGAAAGCGCTGTATCAATGAACAACAAGAGGGACACCAATGAAATGTGGAAAAAGCAACTGAACAGCAATGTTTATAAAAAGAACCTGGAACCCTGCAGGAGATGGGAAAATAGAAATAAATGTGTAAATGACGGAGCATCGTTGTTTGCACCAGAGGTTTCAGCTGCATCAGGGTGATCCTGCAGGGGGTGGGGATGATGGGAGCTGTAGTCGAACCCATTGCAGAAGACAGCTCTGAGATACTGTTCATCCCAACTCCCTGTTTGACTCCTGGCTTCGGCCATCCCCTGCTTGTGTCAATACTCTTCTTAAGGAAATTTTGTGCGACAACTGCACCGGTGTGGGAGAATGACTTCCCACTGCAGTGGGAATTATTTTCCATCGAGCAACCAGAAGCAACAATTCGGGCTGGTAGAAGAGTGACTCCCAGTGATGCAATGCAGAATTGCAAGGCTCTGCTCAATGTGGTGAGGCTGGGGAGAGGAGGTTGGACTGCAGTTCCCAGAACATCCCTCCTTATCTTTATGGCTTTTGTGGATTCTGGGAACTGCACCCCAAAAACAAACCCTTCCAAGCTCTGCTTTGCATTAACAGAGGACTAACCATGTCCATCAACTGAATATTACTTCCTGCTGCCAGGTTTTCAAAAAAGAGCAATAAGGGACAGTCAAAATCCAGGACACGCAGGCTTCATAGGGTTCAAACCGCTCTTCAGCCATGGAATCGTAGAATCCTGGAAGAGATCCCAATCCCTTCTGCCATGCAGGAAGACATCCTCAAAGCCCTCCCTTGGACAGGGGGCCACCCAGCCCCTCTTTAAAAACCTCTAAAGAAGGAGGAGACTCCGCCACACTCCACGGAGGCAGCAGCAGCTTCCACTGTCAAACTGCTCTAACCATTAGGCAGTTCTTCCCAATGTTGAGATGCAATCTTCCTTCCTGAGGTGTAAAACCATTGCTCTATGTCCTAAGCCATTTCCACACTAGATTGTTATAGCACTATTATTGCACTTTCAACATCCTAGGATGGGGGACACGTGGCTGGATAGCAGTACGTGTGAAAGGGATCTAGGAGTCTTCATAGATCACAAGCTGAACATGAGTCAGCAGTGCGATGCGGCAGCCAAGAAAGCCAATGCGATTCTCGGCTGCATCAATAGGAGTCTGGTGTCTAGATCGAGGGAGGTACTGGTACCACTCCACTCTGCTTTGGTTAGACCCCATCTTGAATACTGTGTCCAGTTCTGGGCACCCCAATTCAAGAAGGATATTGACAAGCTGGAGCAAGTCCAGAGGAGGGCGACCAAAATGGGGAGAGGCCTGGAAGCCATGAAGCCCTATGAGGATAGACTTAGAGAGCTGGGGATGTTTAGTCTGCAGAAGAGAAGGCTAAGAGGGGACGTGATAGCCATGTTTAAATATTTGAAGGGATGCCACGCAGAGGAAGGAGAGGGCTTGTTTCCTGCTGCTCCAGAGACCAGGACAAGGAGCAACGGATTCAAGCTGCAGGAAAGGAGATTCCAGGATTCCATAAGATGTTGAAAGTGCAATAATAGCGCTATAACAGTCTAGTGTGGAAATGGCCTTAGTCTCTGGAGCAGCAGAAAACGGGCCAAAGGAATTGGCCAAAAAGAAAGGAAGCCCCATTTTTTTCTCATCCCCCTCGATGGTGCCATCATCACGGTGCACGAGGCATCATGAGCCTTCTGTCCCAATATATATTCTCTCCAACGGACCAGTCCGGCATCACACCTTGAGCATGGGACTATGATGCTGGAAACCAGGGCTCAGCCATGGAAACCCAGGGCTTGAGACCTGGGGCAAGGGCACACTCTCTCAGCCCCAGAGCAAGGCCAAGGCAAACGTTCCCCAAGAAACCAGGGGATAAGTTTCACTTGGAGTAGCCCTAAATCAGAAAGAGCTTGAAGGCACACAGCAACAATATACGTCCTATATACAGGCAGGCAGAGAGAGAGAACAGGAGAGCAGGTTTTGGAAAATTTCTTTTTTGGACTGCAGCTCCCAGCATCCCCAAGTATGCAGGATGGCAGAGCTCTAGTCCAAAAAAATATATAATTTTTTTTCATACAAAAATAATTTTTAATTTTAAAAAACTTGCGTTCCAAGGCAAGAGCCAAGATTAATTCACATTGCACGAAAATATTTTTTTTCCCAAAGTTTTGGCAGCTGGAGAAAAAAAAAAAGCACATTTCCAAGCTCCAGGAAAAAGAGAGATCTAAAGGAGCAAATTAAAATAAATATTCCCTGCTCCTTTTTCTCACTGTTTTTTCCGCCTTTTTCTCAGGATTAAGATAAAAAAATTATCTTGGTTTGCAACCCGATTCAGAAAGAGAGCTACTTGTCCGAGTTGGGCCGACAAAACAAAGCAGCCGCGCCTCCCCTTTAAGAGCTCGGACTGTACCAATGCGTTCTATGCGGGGGGAGCAACAGCGCGCTTAGCGGAGGGGCATGCGCAGAAGAGCGGGGACCAAGCGGCTCCCCCCACCCCCGGAATGGAATGGTCCAGGAGAAGGCGGAAGTGGCCGCGGCAGAGAGTGGGGATCCACGTGGGAGAGGAAGAGTGGAAGCGTTTGCAGGGATGGGGACCCCAGAAGGTAAGTTGGGGGTTCTTTCCACCATCCTTTTTCTTTTTAGGAGGGCGGAGCAATGCAGGGAGGCTTCTCAAGGCTCCAGAGCAGGGGGAAGTTGGTGGCTTTGCACTGCAACTCCCAGCATGGCGGGGGATGCTGGGAGTTGCAGTGCAGAACCACTAACTTCCCCTGCTCTGAGCAGATCCTCCGCCTCCAATGACGCTCTATTGCAAAGTAGAGCCTCCATGTGCAAGGACAGTTTGCACCCAAAATGCAGGGGGGAAGGGCAGGACTACTTGAGAGCCGCCTCCCCCATCCTGGGGAACTAAACAGTTCCTTGGGACTGAACCCACTTGCAAGGTGGACCATTATGGGGCTTGATAGATTTGCCTTTGCAATATTTTCTGGTCTGTTTCCTTTTTTCAAAAAATGTCATTTTGCTTTGATCCTACATCACACATCGTCTATAGCAGTGGTTCTCAACCTTCCTAATGCCACAACCCCTTAATACAGTTCCTCATGTTGTGGTGACCCCCAACCATAAAATTATTTATTTATTATTTACAATGCCTCCCCCACCAGCAAAGGCCACCTCTCCAGCCAGGAAGGGGGGGGGGCAGGGAGGGAAGGAGCATCTCCCCTGGGAAAAAACTCTGAGAACCCCTCCGGGCTCTGCTTCTGCTTTGCTCTTGTTTCTTCTGGGGGGGGCAGTGTGGGAAAAGTTTCCAGAGTGTGGACCCTGGCTGGGGGGGAGGAGTCCCAGTGCCTTTGTCCTTTGCACCGGGCACAGCTTGCCACCCCAGAAAAGCACCGCCTTGCGGCCCCCCGGCCCTTCCACAGTGCCCCCCTCCGTGGCGAGTGGGGCAGGGGCCGTGGCGAGGAGAGGGCCTGCCCCCCGTGCTGCCGCCGCCCCCCCAAGCTGGCCCGTCAGACGGGAGGTTCTCCCGGTAGCGGAGAAGGGGAGCGACTTCAGTCCCTTCTGAACAGGGGGCAGGAGGACGCGAGCGCATGGCTCGCGCTTGCACACCACCAATCCTGCTGTGGCAATGCTGTGGCTGTACCCCCACAAAGGGGGCAGGAGGACGTGAGTGCGTGGCTCACGCTTGCGCACCACCACCGAGGAGGGAATGGAGCCTAAGACCATCAGAAATACATATTTTCCGATGGTCTTAGGCGACCCCTGTGAAAGGGTCGTTCGACCCCCCAAAGGGGTCGCGACCCACAGGTTGAGAACCCCTGGTCTATAGCAACCACATAGCAAAATGAAGAGACAGAAAATGCATGTGAGGGTCTGTCCCGTTTCCCTAGCATTGGCCAGGGTGATGTTTTTGCTTATGATTTGAACAACAACAAAAAAATAGTTGGAGTGGTTAGACTGATAATCTTTAATCTCACACCAGGTTGCCTGGAAAAATGGACTAAATCCATAAGGGTCCCCTCCTCCACTAAAAAAAAAAAAATCAATTTTGCTTATTGGTCTCAGCCCTGAACAAAAAATATTTGGCATGTCAACCTCATTGTTTGTGCAGGAGATGACAGGAGTCGTGAGCCGATTGGGTCCAAAATGGTAGCAGGGTCTTTGTTTTGCTCCAATTAAATAGCACATCAAATTTAGTGGTTCTGCAGTTTGTATACCACCAGACAGGCAAACATTTTAAATTTTAGCATGGGAAACAAAGGAAAAAAAATTAAAGTTGGAAGAAAGACAAGGCTCGTTTGCTTTTTAATGGCTGGAGGTTTTGGAAAGGGGTTGGGATTAGGTTCCACTATAGGATCTGGGATTCATTGGCCATCTCCCATCCAAGGACTAACCAGAGCAGACCCTGCTTAGCTTGCAAGATCAGACAGGATTCCGTTAGCGTATTTAAGCCCCTTTCCTGTGGAATCACTTCCCACAAAAATGGGTGGAATACTGAACCGGGGGCAAGGCTGTGGCTGTGTTTCTGTGGGTGGAAAAGGGTCTCTGGGGTTTGGCTGGTGGCCAGAGCTTCCTCATTTGCTGCTTCCATCTTCCTCCCCGCTTTGGTCTTTCGCCACAGGGCCACCCCGCTTCGAGTGTCCACCGGACTTCCGTGCCAGCCGCTTTGCTCCTGGGCCCCCCTTCTCCCTCGAGATACTGCAGGACCCCTCGAAGGAACTCCTCCTCATCCAGGCACCTGCTAACTTCAGTCCAGAAAGGTATGAAGCTTCCTCAGTTCTGGAGGAATCGGGGCAATAATCTTCCAGCCACCTCTGGCCACTCAGAAAGAAGGGGCTGAGCAAGGTGCATTTAGTTTCTGTGGCCCTCAGGGTTCGAGGGGAAAAAAACTCCGCCTCAGAGTGCCCCCTTATGTCCTCTAGGGCAGCGTCTCTCTGGCTAGCCAATGTTTGCTCAGGGTGCCAGGGACCAGAACCTTTGTGCCTTGTGCTCTTTGGCTACCAAGATTTCTTTCTGGCCTTGATTGTCAGGGATCAGCAACTGATGTCTTGGGGAATAGTATAAAACCACTACTTCTGAGTAGCACTGCTCTGGGGGGCCTGGAGGAATTGCCACCACATTTTCACCCACACTCTGGCTATTTTAGGCTCACCAGAGGACTTTTTTAAAAATAAGAGGTGAACAGGAAGTGACTGATGCTCCCTGTTAAAAACAGGGCTTTCCTGGGACTAAGGCCATGGCAAAGACACCTGTGCCACACTCTGTAGAGAGCTATTTTGGAGCAAAATGTAATTATTTTTTCTGGGCAGGTACGGTTGGGCTACAAGGCCCTCCAAGGTTTTCTGCAGGGGCTAATGCGGCCCTTAAGCTTCCCACAGTTGCCCACCTGTGTTGTAAAAGAGAAGGAGTATGAAAGGTTGGAGCTACAGTTTTGGGGTGGAGGGAACAGGGGGCTTCCGCCCCAGCCATGGGGGAGCTCTCTAGAGCTTTGTTTTGGTTCTCCGAATTGTCTTTGGGATTCCTTTTGGCTTTTTTATATAAGCAGTGTTCCCCAAATGCCCCCTGAAGGGCTTTATGGGAGGTGGGGGAGAGTATTTGTTTTGCTTCATGAATAAAACTTGCTGCTTACCCTTTCCCCCCTCTTCACCAGCCTTAATGGGCATGTCTTGCCCCTCTTGGGCTCCCAGACCTTGAAGGTGCCACAGTCAAATGGAACACAGAAGGTCTACAGCATCCACGTGACTCCAGGGATGTCAGGCAGCTGTGCCCACCTGCTGGTCCCATCGGGCCACCAAGACCACCTCACTTGCGCGCCACCTTTCAGTGGGTCCCTGAACATCTGGGAGAGATGTGGGGACCCCGGTGCCAACCCAGCCCTCTTCCCTGTGGCAGACCGACCAGTCCCCCAGATCCCAGAAGGCCTCAAGCACCGCTTCGTACCTTTTGGAGGCCAGCTGAAGAGGCCTGCTCCCAAGGAAGCAGCAGAGAAGCCCCCACAGAAGAAAAAGAAGAAGAAAAAGCGCGAGCTGCACATGGTGGGGTACATGGAAGACCCTGAGGAAGAAGTGGCAGAGGCAGACAAAGGCCCTGAGACACCTTTGGAAGAATCCGTGCAGCCAGCTGAAGGACCCCAGGAGGGAAGAAAGAACCATCACCAGCTGAGGAAGGGAGCTGAGGAGGAGGGAGAAGAAGAGGGTGGGTCCTGGCATGAGCAGGATTCTCCGCCACTGTTCTCCTCTCAGGAAGGTCTCTTCTCAGCTGAGGTGCCCAGCCATAAGAGGAAGAAGAAGAAGAAGAAGAAACTGAAGGAGGAGGTGCTGGAGAGTAAAGAGCTGTTGGTAGCAGAGCCTGGCTCCCCAACCCAGCCATCTGAATCTGAGCCTGGGCTACAGTTGGTATTTGAGACCCCTGCAGGAGAAACTAGCAGCACAGGGGCGGAGGAGCCAGTTCGACACAAGCAGAAGAAAAAGAAGAAGAAGCATGAAGAGGAGGCCACCACATTGATGGACCTGGTTGCCCTCAAGGAAGAGCCTGTGACAGAACTGTGGGAGGCGAGTGGGGTGTGGAGCCCCACAGAGGGCAGTCTGGGCTTAGCAGAAGAGACGACAGAGGTGGGCCTCTTAGGTCACAAGTCCAAGAAAAAGAAGAAGAAGAAGGAGAAAATGAGGGAGGAGGAGGGGCAAGAATGGACACTACTGGAGGAGGCAGGGGTCACTATCAAGGAGGAGCGGAAGGACTGGGATGAGCCAGCAGCATTCTCCGGAGAAGGCGTAGTGCAAGGGGAGTCTGTGGAACTGAGTGTGGAAGTGCCAGGCCACAAGCACAAGAAAAAGAAGAAAAAGGAACACAAGAGGGAAGTGGACTAGTGGGGACTGGATTTCATTTGACAAGGGGCAGAAGGACTCCCAGGAATTTTCCTCTTGTTTCTCTAGAGTGTGGTGGTTCACAGGAGAGAAACCCTGGCCCTGTTTCATCAGCAGAGGTCTCTTGCCCCACACATACTTAAAACATTTTCCTAGAAGAACCCTCCAAATGGCTGACCAGTGTTGGTCTGGTTGTGTGTGGTGAGGCGGAGGGGTATTGGCCCCAAATGAGCTTCGCAGGACAAAGAGCAGAGCTGTCCTTTTCTCCCATTGTCTTATATTGGGTTCCATCTGCAGGACTGAACAAGGAAGTAGGAATTTTAAAGGTGCAACCCTTGTGTTTAAGGTTCTCCCTGTTTTTGAGAAGAACAGAATAAGTGACTACCCATTGCTTTTCTGCTGTTTTGTGTTTTATTTTGGGAGTTGGGAGGGGGAAATATTGTATTGGCCACGAGGAAAATAAGGCCTCACTTTTTTTTCAAAATTCTTCTGGGCTTCTATAAGGTTCTCCAGGCTCTCTGCGTGGGCAGAGCAGCGATGGTCAAATACGTGCATGTGCAAATGTTTAGTCTGTGCTCTTCTGCTCACGAGGAGCCTCTGTTTTCTTGGGAACTTTGAGGAATGGCTCGTGCAGGACCTCAAAGAGCCTCTTGGCCTGCAAGGAAGAGAGGCAAGTGAGAACTCTGAGCAAATATGTTTTTTGTGGGAGATGAGAATAGATCCTTAGGATTTCTAGAGGGACTGTCCCATAAGTCTTTGTAAATGTGAGGGGAGCTTTTCTGTATTTGCTTTTGTCCCTTCTGGCGTCTCTTCCAGCTCCAAGATTTCTTTTGTGCCCTTCACCTTCTGGGCCCACGTGAACAGTTACGATGCCAGCAAGGGCTGTGTGCTGTAACGTGGCCCATTGCCATGGCTGGCTGCTGGGAGCCATGACCCCACCCTCTGCCAAAGAACCAACCCTAGGACTCTATGGACAAAGTGTGGCCCTTGGAATCCCAGCATCCTATCCCTTGAAGTTGCTAGATCCATTTGGCACTGATTTTCAGGTGACCCAAAAACTAGCTGCAAACGTAGCCATTTACGTCCCCTCCCCACAAACTCCTAAAAGCAGGGGTGGAAGTTCAGCAGAAAATCAGCCCAAATGGTGACTGGAAGTAATGTGATGTCACTTCTGCCATGCCAAAGATCAGATCATTTGGGGTGCTGAGCATCCTTCTCCACTTACCTTTTGGGGCCCAATCCCCGGGCAGAGAGAAAGGTCCTCCTTTGAGGCTTGGATGATGTTGGCCAAAGACTGCAAAGCAAAGATGAGGCTTTAAAATTACACAGTGCCCCCCCCCCAAAAAAGAGAGAAAATGGTAGCAGAAAGATGGTCGGAAGAGACCCGCCAGCACAAAAAAAGACACTGAATAAAAAGTTTGCAGAAAGGAGTGAGATGGGGAGTAATAAAAGGAATCTAAACCAAGGGTTTTAGCTGTGCTGAGTATTATCCCTTGGAACTTCAGCACCAAAGCTCAGTAGAAGAACTAAGGAAATAACAGGGTTGCCACCCTGTCCTCTCAACTACTGCTAGACTGCTGGGGTAAAAATGAATAGTTTGAACATGGTTGCTTCCCCCGCTCCCCGCCAAAGTGGTGCTCCAGCACAAAGAGCAGTGACTCACTCCAAAGTTAGAGAGCAGGCTCAGTGTGTCTGTCTTGTTCACGGATTTCACGCTGGTTAAGCAGTCTGTCATCTGGAATGAGAGAACCAAAGTACCTTGAACACCTCTGTCCTCTAGCAAAAGGTTCTCTGAATGTCAGAACAGCAGGTCCTGGCACAAACTCTGGGCAATTGTTCAGGAAACCTCTGAGAAGCAGCAGCACCAAGCAGCGTTTCTGGGGCAGCAAAAGTGTAAGAAGGGAGAGATGGGAGCCGCAGTCCTCTAAGGCAGCAGGAACGCACCCAAGGCTGTGGCAACAGCGGCTGGGAGTGGTGGGCCAAAAGCATCACAAGGCCCTTGGCCGCCTCCCTCGCTTTAGGGCACAGGTGGGCAACTTGCAGGGGTTGGGGAACAATTTTCACCCCGTTCTGGCCTTACTGGAAGTGACACATCATCATTTCCAGCTGCCAAATGTTTGCATTTTTTGTCTGATTTCCTCTGTGTTTGAGGGATAGGGGATTCTGAGGCTTTGGGGGAATGGGTGACTGAGTGAAAATGATGTAGTCTGTTTTGGGGTGAAGAAATTGGATGAAAAATTGGTTCAGGATTTTTTTTCAGTTTTGAGTGGACTTGGGGAAACACCCAAGGGGCTTGGGAGAGGCCACATCCTACAAAGTGACCTTGAATCCTGTAGATCAACCTGTTGTATAGCAGTACTCCCTCCCTTTACAGTTGGTGAGCCTCTGAGTGTCTGTGTGAATGAGGGAGGGGTAATAGAGACTGACAAGTTACAACCAGAGTGGCAATGCTGAAGGGATATGATTGTGGCTGATGGGTGAGGACTGCCAGAAGGGTGGGATCCATACAAAGAAGAAATAAACAGAGGAACGGTTAGCCCCTGGAAAGGGACTGATCCATGCATTCTGTTCCTTATGCAACACTGCCAAAGGGAGAAAAGGTCTTACTCTTGATAGGTAGTCCTGATCCACTTTCTCCTTCAACATGTCAACAGGTTTATTCTCATAGGCCTTGTAGGTTTCCAAGTAGCGGCCAGCCTCCTCAGGGCTAAAGGTAGGAAAAAGAAGCCAAGAAGCTCTTGTTACTAAGTGTGTAGTGGTGTTAGGTTCTTTTACGCCAATTCTGACTTATAGAGTCCCTCTCCTAGGGTTCTCTGGTCCAGATTTCTTCAGAGAAGGATTGCCATGCCCTTCCTCTATGGCTGACAGAATGTGACTTGCCAAGGGTCACCCAATAGCTTTTCTGTGGCTGAGCAGGGATTCAAACCCTGGAATGAAGTCTTAGCCCAGTACTCAAACCACTGCACTCAAACCACTGGCTCTCAGCTGGAAGTTTTTGTTTTTGCTAACTGCTTTTGAGTTTGGCTCTGACTCACAGTGGCCCTATAAATGAGAGACCTTCATGTCACCTTATCAACAAGGTTGGCCCTGGTTAGTATTTGGATGGGGGGACCATCAAAGAATCCTAGGTGCTATGGGCTATATTTTAGGGGGAATGGACTGGCAAAACCACCCCTGAGTATTCCTGCCTAAGAAAACCTGATGAAATTCAGTGTCATCATAGGCATGCTAGTGGAGATATTTAAGAGATGGAATGACAAGCTGCCAGCATGGACTTTAGAATGGGGTTATTTTTTTGCCCCAGGGCTCAGAAATGTGACTGGGGGAACTCCAGTTTCTAGGATTTGCCAGCCATTATAGGATTCTGAGAGTTGTATCCTTCCACCTACCCAAGAAATCTTCCAAAGCTCTAATCCTTAACATAATATGGATTTTAGTATGTGCTTGAATGCTCTAAAGGCAGCAGAGCTCATCTGATCTTGGAAGCTAAGCAGAGTCAGGCCTGGTTAGTACTTGGATGGGAATACTAGATGCTTTCAGCAGTATTTCAGAGGAAGGAACTGGCCAAACCACCTCTGAGGATTCCTTGCCTAAGAAAACCCTATGAAAGTCATGGGGTTGCCACAGGGTGACAGGTGACTTGAATAGAGCTGGTGTGTCTGTCCTCCCTGCCCTGTCCATTTGAGCTTCTGGTCCTCACCTCCAGGCCAGGATAAGGGTACAGTCAGCTAGGATACAGATCTTCGCCAGATCCTTGAGAGCCCGGTGTGGGTCTTTCTAAAAGAGACAAAGAGGGACTTGGCTAGCAGAGCCAACCAGAGCTAGAGAAGCAGAGTGCCAAAGAAGGACAAGGGGAAGGAAGAAAGGAATCACTGAGCAAATGGAAACGAGAGAAGAACCCAGATTCTGGATTCCACCAAAGGTGGTTTGTCCTGTCCAGCACCCTCCATCTAGCCACAGCCTCCCACCTTGATAACGGGTGGCTAGTGAATTCCCAGCAGCTGCAGAGAGGTAGAAACAAAGACAGGAGGCCCAGGGTTTTGGAATGCTGAACTGGGAAAATGAAAGGGGGATGTAGGCAGCTTGGGAAAGGGCACTTCTTAACAGGAGAGGAGGTTGTCTTAGTGGCCTGGTATCTCACCACGTCAACTTGAAGCAGGAGCACCTGCAGCGCATATGTCTTGCCCAGGTTGCGGAGCCGTTCGTGGATGTAATTGGGGTTCAGATTGTGGTACCGGAGGCTGTAGCAGGAAGAAAAGGAAAGAAAACACTCAGGAATGAGTTTGTCTCCCCCTTCCCAGAGGAGCAACAGCCAGAGAGAGAGAAGAGGTTGCCAGGGCCATTAAACTGGTCTGAGCAAGTTCTTAGCAAAATTAATTCACTTCTGCAGTTGTTGAATGAGAAGAGAGAGCATCTGCTCTTCTTCCAGCTTAGAGTCTGTGTCAGGTCCAAAGTAATGGCCCAATGCTTGCTCCTTGGCATTTTAAGTCATGTAACACCAGTCTCTTCTGATCTCAGGATCCATTGATCTCTTTGGTTTCAAATGTAGGCCTTTCAAAGGATCTCTTTTCTTTCCCTCACTCTCTTTCTGGCTGAAACTAGTCATAGCCTGCCTGACTTGCAGAGCTCACCAGCTGTCAGAAGCTACTGTTGTGATAATGTCACAGAACGCTGGAACCTCTGTGCAGGCAAGCTGTTAATGAGTGGATGGTGAAACTTCTGCAAAGCTAATGAGAGATATGTTCTGTTCAAAAGAGAATGTTTTGCAGTGGCCATCGATGCATGTAACGTGGAACGTGTGCGTGATGTGTTCAAGGTCACCCAGTGGGTTTCTAAATTCCTGCCATGCCTTCCTACATGTGTGGGGGGAGGGGGGGATTCTGCCATGTTTTTACCTATCTGGGCTGTTTTCAGCCCACAAGAAACCTTTCTGAAATCAAGAAGCAAAGCACAGTTGTAATGTGTTCATTTTCTCCTCACCTCAGGAAAAGAGCGCAGGTACTTTGGCCCAACACATAATCTGGGACAACATCACCAAACTCCCAGGGCACATTGCAGATAAACTTCAGGATGGGGTTTCCTCTCTGGGGGAGCGGGGAAGGAAGGAAAGAAAGAAAAGGATGTCATCACCAGAAAAAAAAAAAAAAGGAACTCAAGAAAAAGAGAAAACGCAATTGCTTTGACAAGCTCTTCCAGTTTCGATGTTTGGCTTCCCACGAGGAGGCAGGCTTGGGCCCCCCGTCCCAAACTGTCTAAACACAAAACTGCTGGCCCTAAAGCCTTCCAGGACCAGCAAAAACTGATCTTAAAAAATGTAGCTTTCTCTTTGCACCAAATAGAAGGACATGGCCGGCTGCACAAAGCTTTATAGGGCCACTCCAAAATAAAAGCTTGGCTTACCAAGCAGGGCTTCCTGACTGACTGTTAAATGATGTCCCCTTAGCATAACTGTACAAGGGGTAGAGAGGAGGAGATGTTTCCCATCAACTTGCCCTGCTGTCTCTCACCTGACGAGGACTAACAATGATGCTGTTGTGTTTTGGCCCGGGTTTTAGCACTGGGTTTGAGGCACTAGTTTCTTCTGTTGCACTTGGGGGGGCCGCAGTTGTCCTGTTTATGTCGCATGGAGGAGGCACTCCTGAGACGGTAGGTTTGGCTGCTGTGGGGTCAGGCACTCCTTGTTTCGCCTGGGGGGCTGAGGAGGTGCCTGCTTGCCCAACTACATAGTCTGCATAGGAAGTCCCCCCTGACACAACAGGGGCCTTGGGGACCTCTGAGGCTCTTGTTGCCGAAGACGGCTTGAAGAGTGGCTTCACCTGGAAATGAGAGGGCAGAAGAGAGAATGTAAAGGGATGGAAGAATCAATTCAGGCTCTGTTGGAGAGGGAAGTTGGTGGATGCTGAGAACTGTGACAGGTGGAGGTCTCTTCTGTTTGTGGGCCACATGCTACTATTTTTTGTGGCCCTCAAGAGTTCCCTGGGAGTCATTTGTTGGCCTCAAAATGTCTTCTAGAGTTTTAAAGTACTTTTGCGTTTTAGTTAGTGCAGTTAGAATGTGTTTAGTGTAACCAATCAGCGTTTTAGTAATCAGTTTTGTTATTATGTCTTAGTTTAGCTCAGTTTTTTTCATTTTACTTACACATGTAAATGTAAGGACTATACTTAATGTATAGTCTGTTCCCTTTTCTTTTGCTTTTTTCTCCCCTCTGTACAGTCCTCCCTCCACATTTGCTAGGGTTAGGAGCACAGGACCCCCATGAAAGTGGAAAAACCATGAATAACTGAAGGCCTCCCAAACCATATATAACACACAAAAAAGTATGATCACCATATTGAACCCACTGTGGATTCCTTTGAGGCCTCAGGGTTCCTTCATAAGGCAGAAGTGGGGGGCTGTCTGTCACCTCCGCTTCTGCCCCTCCATTTTTAAGAAGGACTTACAAGCCTCATTTGTAGTTTTTCAGTCTCAGGAGGCTTGCAGTCCCTATTAAAAATGGCATACGGAGGCAGCAGAGGTGACAGCAAATAATCCATGAATAATCAAATCCGCAAAAGTGAAACCCACAACTATGGAGGGCTCACTGTAGTTGTGAATCAGTTTCTTGGTGTCTCTGTACTAAAACTAATAAATATTAAATCTCAAAAGGCTTTCTAGGGGGCACAGGGAACATTTTGTCCACATCTTTTACCCTCTTCCCAGCCCAGGAAAGGACTTTTTCTAAAACAAGGAATGACTTTCTGTTAATAAAAGCTTCTTCTGGGCCTAAAACAGCCCGGAAGGGCCCTCGAAACACAGTAAAGATGTTACCTACATATCTTGGGGGCATTTGAGAGCAATTTTCGTTAAGTCTGTTTTGCAGGGGGCACAGCCCTCCGTGGTCTTTGGGGCGCTAACGAAGCCCCCTGGCCTCCCACAGGTGACCACCCTAGTGCAACTTTGGGACCTCAGCTAATGTGTAGTCAGAGCTGGGAGAAGAGAGTCCCCAAGTCGCATCTTTCCAACCCGATCCCAAACCTCTTATCTTACCGGTGCCACGTCGTCATCCTGCATTTTCACAGTGAACTTCTTTCTCCCTTCCAGGACCTTCCTGTCTGCTTGGGACTCCATCTCTTCGGTTCCTGGCAAGAGTCAAGAATAAGCACCTCTGTTTCTCCCCCCCCCAATATTTAATATTTATTAATTTTAGTTCAGAGATACAAACATACTAGTTGACAACTACAGATAAAAAAAGGAACAAAAGGAAAGGAAACAAAGTAGACATTAACAATATACACTTAAAATGAAAATAAACCAGACTAGGACAT
>CAOLHI010007571.1:0-14380 GCA_948474755.1 Ctenosaura bakeri
TTCCTTCATTGAGTTGTATTCTTCACTTCTTCTGATGCATTTTTGTACATTTAAAAAATTTCTTCACTGTTGTGCAACATAATCCTTGCCATTTTGCATTCTTCAACAAAGCTCTTTCTAGCTTTCTGTATTTTCGTATGGCATTTTTCAGGGAGCAGGCTGTCTCTAACACAGAGAAAAGTTGTGATCCTGTTTAAGACAAAAAGAAAAATTGATAGACAGGAAAAAGTCTGCAATTAAATTGTAACAAAAAATATGATCCAGATGCTAACCTTTTAAACCTGGTTTGATTTAAAACATAGAAATTAAATTTGAAGTTTTTTCTGGACATTTTGGCGTCTTGTTTCCATTTTGTATTGTGTATTGGAGCAGTAAGCACCTGAAAGAAGAGGTTCAGTCTACACCACAGAAATTTCTGTTTTGCAGGCCTGGGCACTGTTAACTAACTCGCTAGGGTTAACCTGTATGGATCTTTCAAGAACTATCCTTCCTCTGTTGCCAGAATATGACTTTCTTTATCCAAGACCTCTTTGCATTCTTCATTGACATCTTGCTTTCAAGCACACAGAGGCAAGTCTTTAAGAGTCTGAAACCGGAATTGCGCATTGGGCAGTGTCATGTGTTTTTATGCCTCAAGAATATATCAGACTAGAGAAGAAATTTCCTGCCCCAGGTCTGCTCCCTGAATTCTCACATCCATGAGCCTGTTGGGAGTGCCACTTAGTTCTCAGCTTCTGATCCAACTTGCCACAGAGGAACATCTTCTGGGCCTGCTGGCTGCACTGTGGGGAGACAGCTACATATTGCCTCTTTTCTCCCCCTACACAGGATGCAAATGGGGCATTTCACAAATATGTGACAGTGCATTGTGAATGGGTATTTAGTAATTATTACCATCAATTAGCATTTGCCATAGAGCACTGTGTTTACTGTTATTCCTATGGACAGAGTCTTCTCCCATGTATGCGGTGGTACATCTTCTGGCAGTGAAACTTGTCATAGGCTAGTTTGCTTGCTTTATCTTTAATTCTGTGAATTAAGCTCTTGCTGAAGAAGATTATCAGAAAGGATTAAAATATGTATTTTAAACGCACATTTCCCTATAATTTCTTCTTACAAAGTTGGGAAAAAACATCTAACTATTATTGGTCAGCTTCTGTTTTAGTTAAATTAAAATTTAAAACAAAACAAGGAGCAGGCTAAATAAGGTCTCATTTCAGTCTGAAGTGCTTGTACTTGTGAATTGACATCCCTGAAACCAATTGGACTTCAGTGTAAATAAGTAAATACAAACAAATGCTACAAACATTGACTAAATATCTGTGTATGGAAGGGGCTTTTAGAATGGTCTTATTGGTCATTGTTACTGATGTTACAAAGCACACTCAGCCGGCAAAAAGGTTCATTTCATCGGCATTGCATTTGAATGTGTTCTAATCTCACATTTATTGTGGTATTGTGAAGTTTTAGGCTGCCTTTAATATTTGGAGAACTGAGTAGAAATAAAATACATACCATTTTAAATTAATTCATAAGTATTAGTTTGCATTAGATTTCTAGATAGTCATTCTTTCTGCAACCATCTTAATTTCTGTTTCTCTCTGAATGATTTTTCAACTATTTTCTGATGACCATCATATATAACTTATATTTGATACTGTCCCCTTCACTCTATAGATTATAAAATATTTATGAAAGAAGCCAGGCATATTTATGCAACCTGTGTTCTTTGTCAAAAATGCAGGTGTTCACAGTACACAGGTAGATATATACAGCACATTGCCTGGCTCAGATAGAACATCATCTATATTTTTCTAAGAGCAGAATGTGCTACCATGATTTGCATTATTTATAACTGCCAGTTCCTTTTAAGCCTTGCTTTTCTTAAGAAATATTCAGTTATAATCTTAGACCCTGCATCTGTGAATCCCATTACTTACGTTCTAGATGTTTTAAAATTGTGCTGTCTTGACACAATCTGCTTAAACATTGTTTGGGAGAGAAAAAAACATTAAGATGAGAGAAATGAATGTTCTTCTTCTCGACAAAATAGCTCATTGGTTTCTCTCTCTTTGTTTTTACACTGACCATAAGTGGTATCTTTGGACTAGTGCCTCTCTTTTATTCAGCATTAGCAATCAGATCACTTCTCCTAGACCACCGTTTTTTTCATATGGAGTGTAAAATCAGCACTCTTCATAATTAAATTGTCATGAAATGATAATTTCTAAATTTCAATAGGTCAAAGGAGTATGGATCTGTGGGGGACATTACCCATTCAGAAAACTCAAGTTACTGGTGAGTAGCTTTTGCTTTTAAAACCCTGGCACATGTGTCCTGTGATAGTAGTAAGAAAGCAAGAGTTGCTTTCTTCTGCTAAGGAGGAGGAGTTTTCTTATAAAAACTGAAATTACTTTCCAAACTTTTTTGAGAGGTCTGTGGCTTTCACTTTCTTTGGATCTTTGCAGATCAGCTGCTCAAGATCTTTGTAAATTCTTTGTGTTTTTCTTCTTGAAACTCTTGGTAGGAAAATGATATGCATATTTTCACAACAGTTTTATTCTGCTGGGAAGAATATGCCATGGTGATGGAATCTATTCTTGGGACAATAACATTTCTCTAATATACTTTCTAACTCTTCTCTGATCTTTTGGTAAAGGTGTCCTTCAGAGCACAGTCTCATTTGAAAAAGGTCTATGGTAGTATTTAAACCTATATTATAATACTGAGGATATTGTTTAAAATTGAGCATCCTTAGGTAAGTAAGTTGTTTAGGACAGAAATGTTACACATTAATTGTATTGCCTTAGTATTTCCTAGAGTTGCTTGGTTATTTATTTATTTTTCAGTTTGTATTGACTATTGTCTATCTTCAAGAAGGCCCCACAGGGCTTCTAAGCTTTCTTCCATCCAAGCACTGTGCTTGCCTTAAAAACTTTCAGTACTGCAATTACTATACAGTAGAGCTGCGAGTTCACTAATGTAGTCAATTTCTACATAAGGTTTTTATTCTTTGTGGGTTAGGATGATGTTACATGAAATCCTACTTTCTCTTATTCAGAGAAATAGTTCAGAGACCCTAGTATAAGTGCAGAGGCAAAGCTCATCAAATGAGGTGAGATGGCTGTTCATTAGAGAGAAGGCTTTTTCACTTACAAAACATCTTTCCAAAGAAATGTCCATACTTTTGATAGCATGTTTTTGGTATTTTGAGCACCAATGAAAGAACTTTTAATTGATCCAGACCTTTAAAATGTCTTTTTAAAATAATGTAATGTCTTGTTTTTAATAGATAGCTTCATGTGCTCTTACATCTTGGGCAAAAGATCTCATATTGAATGCAGCTGTGTACTGCCCTCATCTTGAAATTAATTAAGTTTGCATTATAGGACTGAACATACAAGTCAGGACATCCCCAATTCAGATCTCATATTTGATGTGATTCACTAGATGGTCTTAGGCAATGTTCCCTTGAACCAAGTCTGCTTGGAATAATGCTGATCTTTCCTTACTGGGTTAGTTTAAGGACTTAAAATACTGAATTTTATTGATGGTGATGTACCTGTTTTCCAAAGGTACCCATACCATATCAGTATCTATATGTGCTAAACATACTTCCACTGTAGAGCAAAGTGTAAGCTCCACTTATGGGATCCCTGTTTTTAGACAATTGATCAGTGGGCCATTCCAAATAAAATTGTAGTCACTTACATATGTGGTCATTGGGACATTCTTCATTGGCTGGCTCTTTTGTAGCTCTCTCAGTCTTTTCCATGTGGGTGGGAGCTGTCACTTTTTGGAAGAGGTTTCTGTGGGAAATAGTTTCTCTCACCCTTGCCTAGAAGTGAACAGACCTCCTCAGAGGAGTTAAACTGGAATTGCCAGCTGGTCAGGGATATAAATACACAATTAGACCATGTGTTTGGTCAAGGTGCCTGATAACGGTCATACAGGATACGGGAAGAAATACAAATCTGCATTATTATGAATGCTTCTTTAGCATGAATGTGGGAACTTAGTACATTTTGTTTTGTGGCAGAGTAGCTCTGTAAGCGTGCTTTTTTATTTCTTTTTTTTCTACAAGGCACTATTTTTTTTTAGTTCTGCAAGACATAACCATTTGAGTCTGCCTCTTCCTCTGTGTGTTAGAAACTGTAGCTGACATTTCACAGGAAAGAAAACAAGATCAAACCAGAAGAGACTCAGCATTAGTTTAAAAACCACATTGCAAAAACATAGACTAATCTATTAACCAGTGATTTCCCAGCATTGCTTGAATCATTAAGCAGTAGTCAGTTAAGTTTAATATCTTCAAAAGCTGTACAGAATACTTACTTTTTAATCTAATAATCAGTTGTTCCCATTAAGAGAAAAACCATGATGTTTAACTATAATGTCAAATTGTTCTAGAAATAGCAGTAGATATATCATGATTACTGTAGATGCTTCCTAAAACAGAAGTAGAAAACTCAAAATTTGAACATGCCGTATAAGGAATTAATGACTGTTACTCACAAGATACATGATTTTCTGTTAAATTTGCAATCAGGACTTTTTCCTCTTTGGACTATATGTCCTTAATATCCAGAGCTTCATGCCACAAGATACAAAGCTTTTCTAAAAAATTTTCATAAATCTTAAAAGAACTTTGGCCTTATCTAGTCTCCCATTAACTATCCTTTAATATAAGGTTTAAAAAAGTCTTATCCAGTAGTTCATAATTAAATTTATGAGCAGATAACAAGGACAATTAAATTACAATGATCTTATTTTAGATAATGCATGAACCAGTTACAAAGTAAGTTGTACTACTGTACTTACGTAAACATGCGTAACATTTCCAGAATTCTATATTAGATATTTGTGTTACCATAAACTGAAGCCTATGAAAATATAGTGGCCTGAATAACTGTATCTGTTATTAATTGTTAAAAAATGAAAATGCGGTGGGTGTGGTCGTTCATCCAACACAGCGGAAGCTCAAAGAGAATATGGTGCATGATCTCAATTATCTTATCAAATTTAGAGAGAGAATAAACAGTGAAATTACATATAAATACATTCTCAAATGCAAGGAGCAAAAGAAGTTCATAGATCAGCCAATCTTGGATTTCTGCAAGCCTGTGAAGGAACAAAAAACAGACTGGGACCTGCAGTGCCTGGACAGACAAAGGCCTACTGGCAGAGGCCTAGACAGACTGAGGCCTTAAGAGGATGATGCAAACATGATGTATGGCCCAAACAAGGCAAACAAATGAGGAAAAGGGTGGACAACAACAACAACAAGCAACAGATTTACTCTTCTCTGACTTCTTAGAAAGACTGAAAGAAAACCAGATGAAGGAACTTCAAAAGGATTGTGCTGTTGCCCTCAAACTCATGAAGTCCATACTCACAGTTCACCATATGTATTCATGATATTGAGGACACTGCACACGGTGAGTGCAGCCTTCCAACAGAGATCATCACAGAAGAAGAGGGTTCAGAAACTAGAGCAAAATAAAATAACTGACCTCAAAGGCTGAGACAACACCTCAATATTTGCCTAAGAGGGCATCCAGAGCATGTGAAACAGAGAGATAGTTGATGTTCATACTCACCTAGATTAATGAAACCTGTCCTGACCTGAGCCTTGAAAATACAGATTTTGTGTGAGTGCACAGATCCATCACCATGAACCTGAACGCAAGCACTCTATCCAGAAATAACATTCTCAGCTTTGCACATTATCCAAAGAAGCTGCAAGTTTTAAATAAGCTTTCTGCTGTCTATGACAAGAACCACAAAAAATACAGATCTTCCAGAGACCTTAAGGAAACAATGCAATTTCAGAAGTTCCACATTCTTGCTCCTGCAAGTGGGAGTGAAATACAAATGGAGCTTTCCCTTTAAATTAATCATTACACATAAAGACACTATCATGATGGCAACAAATAAAATGCATCTGCAAGGCCTTGGATATTGGAGTTCCCTGTGAGCTAGAGGGGAAGGCGATGATAAAGACAAACTCTCACCCTAGGATAGATGAGAAACTTCAGGCTGGAAGACACTTGGCAAAGAAATGGGAAGAATGAGAAAACCACAACAGTGAAACCCTGAGTGCTTCAGATTAGTAGTGGGGAGGGTTTAAAAGGACAGATAACCTCTTCCACCGAGTATCAGTAGGGGAAGTACCACAACTTCTAGCTTATTAATGATGAAATCTGAACAATAAATCTCAGATTGGAGGCTGCATCTGTTTATAAGATTTTGCTGGAAAATAAACATGGGGAGAGTCAAGTTGTTAAAACCGTATGGCAGCAAGTCTGTGGACTGGCATCCCTGGCGGACTGGTTATGCATTCGGTCCTCTCCGCCTGCTTAGCTGCTACAAAGGAGAGGATTATCAAGATCATATATAAATTGTATTTGACCTCTATCCAGTTATCTAGAATGGTCAAAAATGTTCCACCAGTTGATGGAAGGATTGTAAAGATACAGATTCATATAACAGGTTCATATTATGATATGTGGCTACGTTGTCCCAAGATAAAGTGTTTCTAGACTGCAATTGTCATTCAGATTTTGCAAATAATACAACAGACCATCCACTTCTATCCAATGCCTTTGGTATTTTCCACTTACCTTAACAACAACAATCAGTTAAAAACAGGAGATTGATTGCTTTCTTCCTTGTAGCTGCTCTAACAGAAATAATTAAATGCTGGAAATCAGAGGATCTTAAACTAGATAATTTGTTGAAAAGAGTATAGGATATTTGGCTATTAGAAAAAAACTTTCTTATTTTATAAAGGCCTGTAATGGACGCAAAAGAAGATGAACACATTTTATGAGCACTGGTCACTTTTTATTGATTATGTCAACAAAAACTTGCAGCCTCTTCAACCACCGAATGGTCAGTTGGACTTCTGGAAGGACATGTTGCACCTTGACTCTCCAATCTGGTGAACACCCAGAAACTCAGCAGGCAGATCACATGAATCAAACATGAACAAAATGGCTTCCTTTTCCCAGTTTTAGTTGTCACAAATGGAAGGAAGTGATCTGCTATTTCTATATCCACATCCTATGTTTCATTTTTTATAATGTATTTGTTTTCATTTCTTGTTAAAAATTTTCTTCAATAAGAAAGAAGGAAATTTAACTAACACCACATATATATTTGTAAGAGTTTGCTTTATTATACTAAGCACCAGTAGGAAGGTGGGGGAGACCATGAAGACATGACTGCTCTGAGCTCCAGGGGAAGGAAAAAACAGATGCACTTCATTTGAGAGAGCATCCTCATTTCTCCCTACTCTGTTGAAGCTGAGGTGAGCTGCTTCTTCATGGTTTGAATTGCCATGGTCTGAATTGTTGTATATCCAGAATCTTTACTATGGAAAGGCAGTAATAGTTTTATGGAACATGAAATATTTGATTACAACATTTAAGTAATCTCTATCATTTGTTCTGACGGTGATAGTTTGCTATTGTGGACCTATGTGGAAACAAAGATTTCAGTTTAATTTCTGAAATCCTGTAGTTTAAAATAAAATGTGAATGTTTCTGGAAAATGATCATCAGAAAAGAACTATGTAGGAACTGTGTACCTTGCATCTTTACAATGTAAATTTACTTGTTTGTTTTTAAATGTATAGAGAACCGTGAGTGGTACATACAGGAATTTGCAGGAGGGGGGCATTATTTTATGATACTATGAAAAATAATTATTTCTGTGTTGTAAAGGCAGCAGAATGAGAATTGTCAATTTCTGACTGGGGTTGAATTTGGAGTTCCCAACTCCTTGAGAAACTTGCAGGAACTTCTTGTTTTGTTTTGTTCCTGTAATAACATAAATGGCACATTCTTGAAAACTGCTCAGGATTTTGAACAACTTCACACCATAGGTTTTGTAATCCAGAACTGTTATAGGCTAATCTTGCATGTATTTTTTCAATGAAATGGAGAAGGTAGGTGAATGGGATATGAAACAACCTAGCGTAACTGACTCCATAATTTTTGAAGAATACAGGTCTATTAAAAGGTACAGTTCTGTTTAAAAAGGTTTTATATACTGTCTTCCCCCACTTATCTGACAGGTTAAGAACTAGAGCACTGTCAGAAAGTAGAAATGGTCAAAAAGCAGAACCCATCTACTATAGGTAACATGAAGGACTTATGGAAGCTTACTTGGGACCAACAACACACACATACTGCTTGTAAAGTCTCACAGCTGGCTTAGTGTGCCTTTTTCTCCCCCGAGCTTGCTTTGCAACCAATGTGTGCATGGTCGCAAGTGTGCATTCATAGGAAAAAAGAACTGATGGAAGCACACTGTTTCAGTGCTTACAATACAGACAAGTTCCATTAATTCATCCAGGAGATCTGCTCTTTCTGTAGGCAAGACTTGGGACCATGTGCCTCTGTGAGCAGCCCCAAGCAAGCCTCCATAGGCAAGAAGCACTGAGAAAAGAGTAGACTCTGCATTGAATTAATAGAACTTGTCCTGATTTGGAAGCGTCAAAAGAGTTGTCATGAATGGGGCATCAAAAGGCAGGAGCTTTCTGTATATTTTGAGGAGCAGCTGCATTAGTTTAAGATTAAAATATTGTTATTGTTAAATATAAATGCATATTTGTTGAGGCAGTTCTAACAGTGTCTTCTTCCTCTTTCTCTCCTTTATTGCAGTTAACAACATGTGCAGTTCTCCATGGAATCTGGCATGGTGCAATCTGAGAAAGCTGGGCTTTTTTCACCGTGCCGAACAGTGCAGATTGGTTGTTCCTTCCCATGCAACATTTACAGGCTTCAGGGCTAAGACTGCTATTACTCTCTCCTCCTTGCTTTGGCAAAAAAGCACGCTGAGGGTGTCTTATTGCGGGTTTGCCTTAAAATAGATTAGATTAATTATTACTGTGTAATGCAAGTAAAAGTAAATAAAGCTTAGCTAGAAGTAAGGTTAAATTGCTGCCTTTATGGATTTCAGAAAATAAAAAAAAAATGCCTGTCAATCTTGATGGAATACAGTGAGCTTTTCTCCTATCAGTGAGAATAAGAGGACTATTTACCCTGTGGGAGGGGTATTTATTTGGGGATAAGCACACAGACTTGAGTATAGAAAGAAGGTATCTCAAACTGAGAAGAACTGAATTTTCTTTGAAGACTCAAGGCTGTGGTGATGAAAACAGCAAAATTTGCTTGAAAACAAAGCCGTGTATAATCACTTGAACTTCAGTGCCTTTTCTGCATTGTTTTTAATGCTAATAATTGATTGTGAGACAGCTCAAAGTGTTACATATTTTGCTTTACAAAATACTAATTCTGCATATTTGTAAAGGGGGAGAAAATGAGTAATTACATATAATCTATGCATTGTTGCCAAGCCATACAAAATTGTACTTCTAGAGGCATTAGAACTAACAGTTAAAATAATGAGTTTGGAAGCATATTTTGGTACATAATTTTTCTATAATTTGTATAACATATTTCATTAACAATTTGAAGTGCAAATTAAAGCACACACACATACACAAAAACTGTATGCACTGTTTGAAATGTAAATTATTGTTAGAACACTTTTAATGGATGTTTCCCATTTAGTGCCTTATTCTGAGAATTGTGTTACTGCCATGTCAGATGTGTAGGAATCTCAAATATTGTGTCTCAGTGGTTTTGTTGGATCAAACTATTGTAGGTTCTAGTTCTGTTTTCCAGTGTACAATTTTGAATGAAACCCACATCTTACCAAGAGATATTTTAATCATTATATGAAAGGTAGTAAAATCTTATACCATTAAAATAAATAAAACTCCTACAAGAATTTAAAATTCCAGAACTGAATAATTTGAACTCTTGCTAATAATAATTTGAACTCTTTATATTATTGTGGTATGAACAGTATGGTTTATTTTATTTTTTAACCAAATACCTCTTCAATAATTTATAATGGCTTTGCAGTTGTGTATTAAATATGAAGCACTGGAAAACTGATTCGTCTTCAGGACGATTCACATGTTTCAAGTGGTATTGAAAGCCGCACTAATGGATATGTAATAAACATATCTTATATAATACGGTAATGACCCATGCTCATTTAATACAGAATAAAAGTAATTTATGGAAGAGCTATTTTGAAAATGACTGTGGTATTTTTCTCCAGAATACACTTCCTAGGAAGTTTTGGAAATTATTATGCTTTACAAACAGATGAACTATCAACATATTTAAATCTGATACAAACTTGATAATTTTTTTAAGTTTCATTTTTATAACGTCATACTGCATTTTTAATACAGGGTAAAGTAGAAAAATTCTCATAGGAATTTGAAAAATTTATTTTGATACGCGAATTGTTTGATCCCATTTACTTAACCCAGTGATTTTCATCAAAAATTATATCAGGTACACAGCTCTTTAAAATAATAATTACATATACTTTTAATTTATAATTAAATCATGGTTAATTGTAAACACATGTCAAGCTTATTCTGCACTTGGAAGTCAATGGTTTTTAATGATACAAAACTAACATGGACTCTTAGTAAGATTGGCTAGGGAGCAACCAGATAGGATTGACAATGAATAGTGGAAAGAAGGCTTAAATGGAGTAAGGCTGCAGCAGGGGAAACTATGAAGAAGATCAGAATTGTTCAGACATTATTTTTAAAGGCTTTGAGAAAGGTGAGGGAAATGGTTTGAGACAGAAAGAAGCAAGACTACAGTAGGTATGGAAAGCATCATGGCAGAAGGCCCAGTGAGTAGCAAGTGGGAAGAAGGAAAAGAAAGGGATATAGTAGTTCAAAGTTGTGGTAGCCAAGAAGTGAGAAGTGGTAGAAAAAGAATTAGGAAGTGAAGCAGAGAGGTGAAGAACTTTAAGGAACTTTAATGGATTCAGAGTGTTGCAGTGGGTCAAGAGTGGGAATTAAGAGAGGGCCATCTGGCTATGGGATGGGGATAGAAGAATTACCTTAAGGGGGTGAAGAGAAAAGGCCAGAAAGCTAATGGTAAGTGATATTTGCTTTCCTGATTCAAAAGGTGAGATATTTAACATTGTGTTTTCTTGAATGATTAATTGTACACAGTTTCCATGAAGACATAAAGTAAATGTTTATTTACAGATGGGTATAAGTACCCATAAATGTGCAATTTACGACCCTGTTGCCAGAGACTTTTTTTTCCTCAGAGGGATGAGGGACACCTAGGAGGAGGATGAAAACAAATTCTAAACCACAAATTCATTTTGTAATTTAATAGCACCAGAACTGTTACTGACTCGTAAAAGAATTGTATGGAGAGGGAATTGGTGTATAAAAGTAGCAGCCGTTTCTGAAAAGTTACTGTGGCTTTCAGTGCTTTCATCTACTACATTCTGGAGAATTATGCCTAAGCCCTAAATTTAGAATGCCCAGTTTGTTTAGTCAGTGTGACTGCATGCAAAAATCAGATTCCTGACTAATTCTGGATATGGTATCAGGCCTCTCCTCCATGCAATGTTGGTGTTTTAATTCTCCATTTTAAACTATGTTTTAAACTATGTTTTAATTCTCCATTTTAAACTATGTATTATTAACAATCTGTTGTGTATTTCCAGTACTGTTCTCACTTTATTGGTTTGTTCTCTGGTGTTCCTCAACCCATATGTATATATGTACCACACTATCAGTCCACTTCATGAATCGTCTGGAATAGCTGTTGCCTGTAAAACATTATGCTGCAATAAACCAATGAGTCTTTAAAGTGCCACAGAAGTTATTTCTTCTCTAAAAATGCTATGGCTACATTTGTGAAGTGTGTTCTCAGTATCAGTACAATTAAATATCTGCCACATGCATTATATAAGAAACTTCGGTGCTACAGGTGTATGTTTTGGACTTCAGCTCCCAGAATTTCTGACTGTTGGACAAGCTGGCTGCAGCTTTTGGAAATTGTAGTTCAAAAACCCTGGAGGACTGAAGTTTGAGAACCACTGAGGAAAATCATCTATTGGTAAATATCCAGTGGGCCTGAAATTCTTTTCGGCAGAGAGTATAATGTAGTGTATGGGCTTCCTTAAACATCTCATGACAGAAGAAAAGAAAAATAGAAGGGGAGTTAAGTGTGGCCAGCAAGAAGATAGCTGGTATGAAAGATTTGTGTTCAAGAATATTGGCTCCCAATTACTTGGTTCATTACGTTTGTCTTGAAAGAAGTTGCTTTGGTAAGAGCATCAGCTGTATGAGAATGTGTTTTATCTTGGTTTGTTCTTGGATATACCTGTTTATATCTTTATCTTTTTTTTAGTGCACAATAAGATACTAAATTGGGAACGGAGAGGTTTTGGGGGCATGTGTCTAAGGACATAGATGCTAGTTTGTTTTTGCATTTTTCTGAAGCTTCAGCTGACAGCCTTTACTTAAAATGTGCCAGCAAGCACTGGCCTGGCATTCCCATAGTAGATACTGAAGCTGGGCCAAATTCTTAATCTCTTTCCTTTCCAACAGTTAATGAAATAGCTAGGCTACCATGTGTTTTCCTGAGTCCAGAGGTTTATCGCTAGTCTCCCTCATTCACATGTGCATATTCATTAACAGCAACACTCATTATTTGATAGAGCTATCATAGACTAAACACCACAGACAGAATGTTTACATCACCTCAGATTATATCTTCCTGTCAAATCCGTATCTTCTGCTCTTAGAACATATTTAAATGAACTCAGTTACTAGTCTTGTATTGCAGAAGCTGGGTAGAAGAATTTCACTTTTTCCTGATAGCTGTGTAAGTCCAGAGATTAGTACACCAGACAGGAGACACACCCATACCAGGTGAAGCATATAGGACCAGGGACAAAAGGGCCCTGGTCCTGTGGTCAGCCTACATTGTTATTTTGCGGCCCTCACAGCTTCCTGACCACTCTTTTTCTGCAAAAGGATAAAGGAATCGAAGTGGTTGTTCATCTTTTAGATAGTTTGTGAGAACCTGTGCACTGTTTATACACACAACACAGATTTCCAAGCTGTTGCCTTTTTCATTTGTTGGCTTTTTAGCAGCCTCCAGGAAGTCCCAAGGACATAAAACTGGCACTCATGTCCACCAAAGTTGCACACTCCAGGTGGCAAATCATTCTGAAAATGTCCCTGGATCTAAGTACAGAACAGATCTAGCATGGTGTAATGTTTTTGAGTGTTGTACTATGACTCGAGACCAGGACTGGAATCCCCACTTAGGCATGGAAACCCACTGGGTCACCTTGGCCGAGTCACACTCTCAGCTGCAGAGGAAAGCAAAAGAAACCCCCTCTGAATAAATCTTGCCAAGAAACCCCCATGATGAGTTCACCGTAGAGTCACTGTTAAGTCAGAAACAACTTGAAGGCACACAACAAGAAACAAGTGAGTACAAAAGCTGAGGAGACTAGAAAGCCATATTGGCTGCTCTGTGGGAGAGAAAGCCCTTTTCTTCAAGTAACTCTGCTACTGTAAATTCCAAAGCAAATACAATCCATTATCTCCAAAATTACATTTGGGAGAGTGTCAGTTCTGCAGTGTAATGCTTGCTGAATCATGCAGATCTGGCTCTGAGTACTGTGTTCCCAAGTATAGGAACACAGAAGTGCTGTGCACTGGTAGAACACTTTTGGCAGGTGTGACTTGAGTGGAAACCATGAAGCATAGTTTCTAACGATCTTGCCATTTTATCCATTGCTTTTGATCTCACATTGCAGGTTAGACTGAGAAATTGTACATAACGGTGGTTCTTAACCTTTTCTTTACTGGAGACCCCCTGTAAATATAATTTGTTGCTGGAGACCACCAAGACTTAAGATTTAATTATTTTAATTTAGTTTTAAATATTAAAATATTTTATTTAAATATCCAAATATTCACTTGAAGTTGCTCATCAGTTGCTCACCCTTATGCCTTAATCTTCCAGTAGATAATGCAAAGGGAAGGCTTGTTAATAATCTGTGGAGTAGCATCCTGAGATCCTTCAACTGCCAGGAAAGTTGAATAAACTGGAATTTCCTAAAGGAAGATTATGAATGGGACGCAGGCCTAAAGAATCATTTACTTTGCCCTTTTTCCTCCTAAAGTAAGGGTCTTGGTGCTGCTTTGGGAGAAGTGCGAAAGAAATGCCGTTTCCCTCCAAAGGAGTACCAAGACAGTAGAAAGTATAGGGCTTTTTTAAAAAAAAGCACATACCTTCTCCACAATCTCAGTGTTCCTTCAGAGGGAAA
The DNA here is from genome assembly GCA_948474755.1 of Ctenosaura bakeri. Taxonomy (NCBI): domain Eukaryota; kingdom Metazoa; phylum Chordata; class Lepidosauria; order Squamata; family Iguanidae; genus Ctenosaura; species Ctenosaura bakeri. The sequence continues at coordinate 14,197 of CAOLHI010007571.1, forward strand.
TGGCATTTCTTTAACGCTTTTCCCCAAAGAAGCACTGAGATGCTTCCCACTTCACTTCCAAGCAGCCACAAGAGTACAGGGCTCTATACATTTTCTTCTTGTGGCTGTTTGGAAGCAAAGCTCCACCGTGCTGCCTGGCCCTGGGTTCAAGCAGTATTGCCACACTCACTACACAAGTCCTGGG
>CAOLHI010007572.1:0-14833 GCA_948474755.1 Ctenosaura bakeri
TTGGGGGGGGCCCCCCCAAAAAAAAAAAAGGGGGGAAAAAAAAAACCCCCCCAAAAAAAAAAAAAAAACCCCCCGAAACCAAAGGGGGGAAAAAAAATTTTAAAAAAGATTTTCCCCCCCTACCCCCTTTTTTTTTAAACCCCCCCTTTTTGGGGGGAAAAAAAAAGGGGGCCCCCCGGGGGAAAAAAAAACCCCCCCCCCCAAAAAACCCCCCCCCCAAAAAAACCCCCCCTTCCCAGCCAGCCGGGGGGGGGGGGGTTTTGGGGAGTTAAAACCCCCCAAAACCCCCAAAAAAAAAAGGGAAAAAAAGGGGGGGGGGGGGAAAAAAAAACAAAAAAAGGGGGGTTTTTTTTTTTGGGGGGCCCCCCCCAAAAAAAAAAAAAATTTTTTTTTTTTTTTTCCCAAAACCCCCAAGGACCCCCTCCCCCCGGGGGGTTTTTTTGGGGTTTTTTTTGGGGGGGAATTTAACCCCCCGGTTTTTTTCCCCCCCCCCGGGGTTTGGGGGCCGGGGGTTTTTTTTCCCCGGGGTTTTGCCTTTTTTTTTTTCCCCCTTTTTTTTTTTTTCCCCCTTTCCCCAAAAAAAGGGGGGGGGGGGCCCCCCCCAAAAAGCTGGATTTTTTTCTGGGCCCCCCCAAAACCCCTTTTTTTTTTAAAGAAAAAAGGGGGGGGGGGCCCTTTTTTTCCCCTTTTCCCCCCTTTTTTTTTTTTCCCCGCCCCCAAAAAAGGGGGGTTTTCCCCCTTTTTTTTTTTCCCCCTTTGTTTTTTTTTTCCTTTTGTTTTTTCCCCCTTTTTTTTTCCCCTTTTTTCCCCGGGGTTTTTTTCCCCCCTTAAAAAAAAAATTTTTTTTTTTGGGTAAAAGGGGGGGAAAAAAAAAAAAGGGTTTTTTAAAAACCCAAAGGAGAAACCCCCTTTTTTTTTAAAAAAAAACCCCCCAAATTTTAAAAAACCCTTTTTTTTTTTTGTTTCCGGGGGCCAAAATTTTTTATTTTTTCCCCTCCCCCCTGGAAATTTTAAAAAAAAAATTTTAAAGCCCCCTTTTTTTTTTTTAAAAAATTTTTTTTTTCCCCCCAAGGGGGAAAAAAAAATTTTTAAAAAAATTTTTTTTTTTTTAAAATTTTTTTAAAATTTTTCTTTTTCCCCTTTTAAAAAAAAAAATTTTAAAAAAAAATTTTTTTTTTTTTTAAAAAAAAAAAATTTAAAAAAATTTGGCAAAAAAATTAAAAAAATAAAAAAAAATTTTTTTAAAAACCCCCCCAAAAAAAAATTTTAAAAAAAATTTCCCCTTTTTCCCCCCCCAAAGGGAAAAAAAAAAAAAAATTTTGGGGGAAATAACCAAAAAAAAAACCCCCCCCTTTTTTTCCCCCTTTTTTGGGGGAAAAAAAAAAAAAACCCCTTTTAATTTTAAGGTTTTTGGGGGGGAAAAAAAAAGGGGGGAAAAAAAAAGGGGAAAACAGATTCTGGAATGGCTGAGACCTTGCCTTCTGACCTCACTCCCGTGTGTGTTTGGGATTTGCTTGACTTCCTCTAAGTGTTTCCCCCTACTATAACCTCTCTCTTTTGCCCTCTAGGTAGTATATTGTCGTCTCTCATAATACTAGAACCTGAGGACACTGAATGGAGTGGAATGAGGAGATGCAGGACAGAAAAAAAGGAAAGTTGTTCTTCACATGATGCTTAGTTACATTATGGAGTTTAATCACAAGTATATATTGATGATTAATAATGCAAATGGCTTTCAGTAGGTATTATATAATGCTACCAATGGGTACTAGTTATGATGACTTTACATTGGAGTACAAGAGTGTTTCCTATGACCTCCATGTGGCTCCCAAACTCATTTCCAGCCCCTGGAACTTTCAGGACATCCACTGAGACCTAATGCCCCTCTTCAGTTAAAAAAGTCAGGGTGATTTTTATTTTATTTTTTTTGTCCCTGGGAAGTTCATCAAATGCTCCAAATCATCACAGAACCTGGCAAATTTATTTATCTATTGTATTTAATTTAAATCACACTTTTGTTCTTCTACATCATTTAAAAAAAAACAGGTACAACTGAAAAAATCTTCATATTAAAGTTTTAAAAAGAATTAAATGACAGTCCAGTTTAAAAACAAAATCAGAAAGCTAAAACAATATAAAGCACAATTATAACATAGTAAAATTAGATTGAAAAACACCATCCCATTAAAAGCCCTTTCCGCTACATAAAGATAGGCCAGATGCCTGCCTGAATAAAAAGAGCATTTCCTGAGAGCCAAAGGAAAGAAAAAGTGGACCAACCAAACTTCTTATGGGAGGGATTTATAACCTGAGAAAACCACCCCAGAAACCTATCTCCTATGTCCTCACCATGTCTGTGATGATAGTGAGACCCACAGAAAGCCTTCCCTCATGATTGTAAGGTTCAGAAGGTCTTTCAGAGAAATAGACTTTTTGATGGTGTGGCTCAAAGATAGCTGAGGTGACAAAACCAGCATTTCCAATTCTGCCTGGAGAGTAGGGAGATTAAGCTGTTCTGTATGAATTGGTCCTCAACCACCCATGCACTGAAAAAGTGAGAGAAAAAAAGGGGGGCTTAAAGAAGGGATATTAAAAAGTGTTAGCCACATCACTTTGGTTTCATTTTTCTTCAGCAGTTTGACATGTTAGGGATTTTGGGAAGGGTCTCTGTCACTGGTGCAGTTGTTCACCCTGTTCTACATTAGCTTACTACTAAATACCAGTTGCAGCTTGGTGGAGTGTGTGTTTATGTTTATGTCTTGCTTGTGGGCTCACACACATACATCTGGCTGTGCCTCTATACACACAGAATGCTGGATTAGCTAAGCCTTTGGTTGGATTTGACAAAGTTATTTTTTTTAATATCCAGGCTTGGGGTAGCTTTATTCACATCAGTCTCTGCACAAGAATTAAGTGGCCACTGATGCTTATGCAGATACAAATGGATATCGTCATCATCATCATCAATTTATTTATTTATATGGCGCCATCTGATGTACCTGGGGCTTTACAAGTAAAACAAGCAAAAAACATTGGCATAATCTAAAGGTGTACAATCTGAAAATATAAGTATATACACACACATACACAAAGGGAAGGAAGAAATAATAAAATGATACAATTGTAAAACATATTATCCAGATATAGTACAAAAATATACAATATATTATACAGCAAACTGACAATACATGTAATCAAACTACACATTTTGATTGGAATATTCAGATATTCTTTGGACCAGTTTTGAAGAACATAACATGTACAATTAGTTGGGTGCCATTTGAATTTATTAATTGCCTCACATCAATGTGGTCTGAATATGCAGCATTGTACCTGCAATCAGACCTAGTGAATGCCTGTTTGAAATATTAATAGAGCATTAAAATTTGTTGTTGGGCTGAAATCAAAATAAGATTAAACCTTCAGCTCTGTTTGTGTATTTAAAGCAAATGGCTTTTCTCAGCAGGAGATTTTAAATTTTTTAAAGCAGCAGTATTTTAAAGGAAAACCAGCCTCTAAAGCATTAATGAAAATCTCTAGCTCTTTTATTAATGAAACAATGCTGATTTACTGGGTGTCCTTGTAAAAGTATTTTATGGATAAAAATGTTACCCGAATCTCTTTTTGAAATATCAATTCACACTCTCACTACCAGTTAGGTTAATTTTTGGAGGCCATGGGGCAGGGTTCCTGATCCTTCATGTTGAATCATTCAGAGCCTTCATTTTTACAGAAAGTAAATAAAAATTTTGGGTTTTTTTCCTGAAAAATTTAAATTTAAACACACGAGCACTCTATAGAAATAAAGCAGGTTTCCCCTGTGGTTCCTGGAAACCCCTCAAAAGGGGTTTAATGCCCAAAAGAAATAAAAATTAAGGAAAAATGTGGTGTTTAAGATTCCCCCACCCCGAGCCTTCCCCAGGATGCAAAACAACATTGAAAAAATCCCCGATTTCCCTTTAAAAAATACTCAGGGACAAAAAAATATTCCCCTACCATTTTTTTCTCCAAATGGTAGGATGAAAAGGGGGCCCCCCTTTGAAAACAGAAGGTGGGAAAATTTAGAAACTGTGGCTCTTACAGCCAAAAAGTTATTCAGTTTATAAAAATTCCCCAAAAAAAATATTATTTGAAAAATTAAATTTTTTTTTCCCTGTGGCAATAGGGGAATGGGATTTTTTTTAAAATTTTTGCAATAAGATTTTCCCAAGTTCCAGGTGCTATTCCCAAGGTTACCCCCCCAAAGGGGCCTTTTTATTTTTTTTTAGGGGGGAAAAGTAAAAGAAAAGGGGCTCATTAAATCCCAATGCCATAGCGGGTAGGGCCAAAACCCTTTTTCACTTTCCGGGTTTCCTTAGATGTTGGGGGGAATTTTCAATTTGGGGGTTGGTCATCAGAAACCCCATTTCGGGAAAAAAAAATAAAATGAAAGTAGGGGAATTTTCCTTGAAATTTAAAAAGAGTAACAAAGAATTCCCTTTAACCACAAAAAAGAAAAAAGAACCTAATTTAAAAGGGGAGTGAAGGCCATCTGGGGCCAAACTGCCATGAAGTAATAAAAAAGGGGGGTTTTTTAAAAAAAAGCCCCCCAACCTTAATTGAAAAAAAAAGATTAAAAAAGAAAAATCACCGCCTTCGGGAGACAGTTGTTTCAATGGAAACTTCCCTTACAATCAGGTTTTTTCCTTCCCTTTTTTAAGGGGGTCTTTTCCCCCTTGTTTTTTAAAGGGTTTGGGGGTTCATGTCCTTGTCTCTAAGGAAAAACATGCCTTTTCCCCATTTTTCACATGACATTTTTAAACATTTTTAAAAAGCTTAAAATGTGTGCATGAGGTATTTTGTGCTTTTTTGATCAAAAAAAAGGAAATACTCCTTTGTGTATTTTGGAATTTTTGATTTTGGTACAGGCCACAGGTGTAAAAGGGATACTTATATGTGTCTATTTTAAAATAAAATGATGCCAGCTAAGTTTTAGCCAAAAATTCCCAACCCAAGTAAGGGAAAAAAATCTTAAAATGATAAAAATATGTGGGGGGGGGAAAATTTCATGATGGAGTTGTAAGAGGAGGCTTTTGCATATGTGGGATATTTTTATGTGACTGCCATCTGGCTTGATTAAGAAACTTATGACTTTCAGGAAAAATTTTGCCACCAAAACTTTCATATTATCTGATAAAAAATCAGTGCAATGAAATTATCAATGAAGGCAGCTGCTGCATGCTTGGTCAACTGTTGAACAAACATATATGAATGAGCCCATGGGGATTTCAGAAGGTTATAGTGACAGAATATTTTATATAACCTTTTTACTCAGTAAATCCCTGGATATTTGTCCATTTTTGTCAATTCAGGACATTAAACCCAGACAAATGGAGTCAGTTGACTAGGATCTGATCTTCTGGAAGCATACCAAAGCTATTTTGTTTTTGTCTTTTACTATATTTCCAACAGATGACCCAAGTCCTTTGTTCTTTTCTGTATTGCTTACCATTGTAATTGTTTTGTGTCTTTGTAGGAAGAAAATCCAGTTCAGGTGGTGCTAGTGGAGGAGGAGGAGAAGGAGGAAGGGAAATGTAAGCTTGGAAGTTCCTTTATTATCATTGTTAATAATAATAATAATAAAAAATAATAAAAATTTGATAACAATATTCATGTACATAATCCATACAGATAAAACATATCATTCTATATCATTCTACATATGAATGTAGTTTACTTCTTCTTATTTCTTATCATAAACTATCTTCTCTATTTAGCAAAAATAATTTTTTTTGTTTATTCCTGCTTATCTTTTTTAGGTTTATTCTATGTATTATTGAAGATATCTCTATAACTACCATGCGTTTCTAAACATATATACACATTTTTTTCCTTACTTTACCGTCTTGTTAAGACCACTCATACTTATGTTTGTTTGTTTTGCAAGCTTGGAGTTTTCTAAACCGGAAAGGACCTTATGCCTTTTATCCATATAATAAAAATGAACCGTTGGAAATATCAATTTTTGTTCTATTTCTGATCAGGATTTGGTAATTAACAACTTGGGAAGCTGCACTGAAAATGATTTGTCAGGTCCTGCACCATGAGACATTAAGTATGAAGCATTTGCACTTGCCCCTTATTTATGGGGTTTTCTATGGTTCATTACTTCTTTCTTAAAAATGTGCTTTGGGAGTGAACATAGTATTTAGTTGATCTGCACTGTGAGATATAGCTATGGAGATGTAGCTACATCTCATAGCTAAGTCTCCTATGACACCCACAAAAACCCCTACCTTTTAAGCTATGCAGCCACCCCAGACATAGTTTCTAGAATTAGGGGGTTGAGCTGGGCTACAGAAGAGGGTCCTGCAGAAACTGCCCCTTCCACTTAAACTGCTCCAAGACTCAAATTGCCATGTGGGGGTGTGTGCTACTAAAAGAAACATGGTTCCCACATCCCTATCTCTTACGGCCTTATCACGCTGTACTTGAATACTGTGTTGTTCTGTTTCAGTCCCAGTATTGCCATTTCCATGATGGTATTGTGTTCTGAACAGTCTCTATCACACCCTTTCAACTTAGGTGGATGAAGCACCACTGGATCGGCATTCCGACTGCATTACAGCATCATTGGAAGTCTTTCCCTGCCTCCTCCCCAGCTTGTGATTGGTCTTTTTTTTTTTAAAGTTGTATTTGCGCAGCAATGTTGTAATATCATGACACACTAGTACACTATTGCTTTTTTTGCTATAACACTAAAAATGTATTCAAAAAAATTAAAAAATAACTCAAAGGAGAAATTTAACATAAAAATGGATGTTTTATTCTCTCAGTCATGATTTCCTTACTCTCTGTGAATCCCACCTATATTATTTTTTCATGTATGGGTTGCGAGGCTCTGTTTATTTTCTTCTTCAAAGGAAGTCTGCATACCCCAACTTTTCATGCATGAAATATATGTTAAGCAACACCAAAAGATAGTCAAGGTGGGAACATTTATTAATAAGGAAAAACACACAAACTAGGAGAGGCTGTAGCAGTTTGATTTTCGGACTAGCCTACTGGGAAGGGGAAAGGTTCGCTCGCCTTCTCTTCTCTCCTCCTGCTGAGTGAGTATTGAATGCAAACTACTTTTGCATGTTAAGCTTAGTTTGCAGCAACTAACTTCCATTTTATGTTAAATTTCTCCTTTGAGTTATTTTAAGTATTATACAAGCCACACCACACACACACAACAACAGAGACAGCCAGGCCAGCCAGCCACAGGGCTGGTGTCACCATTATGAACCAAGGTGTCAAGAGACTGTTGATATATACAACACCATTATGTAATGAAACACCTCTGCAGATGAAACAGGCACAACAACACACCAACAGCACCTACAAACCCAGAGAGCACTGGGCAACCATGCTTGTTTACAGTAGCACACACCCCCCATGATCCCCATAGTTGCCAAATTATCAGAGAACAGTGAGAGTGAAAGCAACATGTCCAGCCCTCTTCTTGTAGCCCAGCTCAACCCCCTGATCTCTAGAAACTATGTCTGGGGTGGCTGTATAACTAAAAAAGGTAGGGGTTTTTTTGTGGGTGTCACATATGCATAGACTTAGCTATGAATATGTAGCTACATCTCCATAGCTATATCTCACAGTGCATATTATGTAATACTATGTTCACTCCCAAAGCACATTTTTAAGAAAGAGAGTGATGAACCATAGAAAACCCCATAAATAAAGGGGGCAAGTGCAAATGCTTCATACTTAATGTTCATGGTGCAGGACCTTGACAAATCATTTTCAGTGCAGCTTCCCCAAGTTGTTTTTTGCAGTTCCCCAAATCCTGATGAGAAATAGAACAAAAAATGGATATTTCCAACGGTTGACTTTTACGATATGGATAAAAGGCATGAGGTTCCTTCCGGGTTTAGAAAACTCCAAGCTTGCAAAACAAACAAACATAAGTATGAGTGGTCTAACAGAACGGTAAGAAGGAAAAAAATGTGTGTACATGTCTTCGAACGCATGGTAGTTATAGAGATATCTTCAATAATACATAGAATAAACCTAAAAAAGATAAGCAGGAAGTAAACAAAAAAAATTATTTTTGCTAAATAGAGAAGATAGTTTATGATAAGAAATAGAAAAATAAGTGAATTACATCATATGTAGAATGATATAGAATGATATGTTTTCTGTATGGATTATGTACATGAATATTGTTTATAAAATTTTATTATTTTTTATTATCATTATTATTATTAACAATGATAATAAAAAGAAAACTCCAAGCTTACATTTCCTCCTCCTTCTCCTCCTCCTCCTCCACTAGCACCACCAATCTGATTCTAGTACAAAGACACAAAACAATTACAATGGTAAGCAATACAGAAAAGAACAAAGGACTTCGGGTCATCTGTTGGAAATATAGTAAAAGACAAAAACAAAATAGCTTGGGTCTGCTTCCAGAAGATCAGATCCTAGTCAACTGACTCCATTTGTCTGGGTTTAATGTCCTGAATTGACAAAAATGGACAAATATCCAGGGATTTACTGAGTAAAAAGGTTATATAAAATATTCTGTCACTATAACCTTCTGAAATCCCCATGGGCTGATTCATATATGTTTGTTCAACAGTTGACCAAGCATGCAGACTGCCTTCATTGATAATTTCATTGCACTGATTTGTCATCAGATAATATGAAAGTTTTGGTGGCTAATTCTCACATGCAAGTCATCACTTCTTAATCAAGCCAGATGGCAGTCACATCAAATATCCCACATACTGCAAAAGCCTCCTCATTACAACTCCATCATGAAAGATCCCACCCCACATATTGAGTCATCATTTTACCAGATATTTTACCTTACTATCAGTATGGGAAGTTTTAGCATAAGAAAACTTCAGCTGGCATCATTTTAGTGGCATAGACACATATAAGTATACCTTACACCTGTGGCCATGTAGCAAAATGCATAAATTCCAAAATACACAAAGGAGTATTACTTTTATTGATCAAGAAAATGCACAAAATACCTCATGCACACATTTGAAGCTTTTAAAGATGTGAAGAGATGTCATGTAGAAGATGGAACAGGCATGTTTTCTGCCATTCCAGAGACAAGGACATGAACCTAATACATTCAAACAACAAGGGGGAAAAAAGATTCCATCTAAACATTAGGAAGGAATTCCTGATTGTAAGGGAAGTTTGCCATTGAAACAGACTGTCTCAGAAGGCGGTAGATTCTCTTTCTTTAATCTTTTTCTTTCAATTAAGGTTGGGTGGCTATTTTTTGGAAGTGCCTTATTTGTGTATTACTTCATGGCAGTGGGTTGGACTAGATGGCCTTCACAGTCCCTTCTAAGTCTTATGATTCTATGATTTCATTTTATTGTGGTTATTAGAATACTGTTGTTACTGCTTTTTGACATTACAAGGAAACTCCCATCACTCTCATTTCATTTTATTTTTTTTCCTGAATGAGATGCTGATGACCGGTAACCCTAGACTGATAATATTCCCTCACACACACATCATGATTTAGGACCAGGATATGTGAAAGATTGTTTTGTTTCACCTATGCCAGCATATGGCACTGTGGCAGTCAGATGAGCCCCTACTGTGTACTTTGCCCCACTAAAATAAGATGGACAGGCCCTTTGGGGAGATAACCTTGGGAATAGCACCTGGACTGTGGAACATCTTACTTGCAAAAATCTAGTTGAATGCCCTATTCCCTCATTGCCACAGGAAAGCAAAAATATAATTGTTTCAAATAATATTTTTGTCTGGGATGCTGTTCTAAACTGAATAACTTTGTGGCTGTAAGAGCCACAGCTGTACTAAATATCCCACCTTCTGCTTTGGCAGAAGGAGGTCCCCTTCATCCTACCACTGTGGAGAAAGAATGGTGCAGGGGAATATCCTTTTTGTCCCTGAGTACTTTTTAGGGATAAGTCAGGATTTCTCAATGTTGTTTTGCATCCTGTGGAAGGCTCAGGGTAGGGGAATCTGGTCAACACCACATTTTATTTCCTGACAGTTGTTATAACTCTGTTTGGGCATTAAACTCCTTGAGTGGTTCCAGGAACCACAGTGGAAACCTGCTTTATTTCTAGTAGAGTGCTCTTGTGTGTTTAGACTGAATTTCAGGAGGAAGAGGAGGAGGACACCAAATCTGTATTTACTTTCTGTGAAGTGAAGGCTCTGAATGATTCAACATGAAGGATCAGGAACCCTGCCACCATGGCCTCCTCGATTAACCTCACTGAGTCATGTTAGAGTGTGAATTGATATTTCAAGAGATTCAGGATCAACATTTTTATCCATAAAATACTTCTCACAAGGACACCCCAGTAAATCAGCATTGTTTCATTAATAATAAGAGCTAGAGATTTTCATTAATGCTTTAGAGGCTGGATTCTGTTGGAAAATACTGCTGCTTCTGAGAGAATTTAAAATCTCCTGCTGAGAAAAGCCATTTGCTTTAAATACACAAACAGAGCTGAAGGTTTAATCTTATTTTGATTTCAGCCCAACAACAAATTTTAATGCTCTATTAATATTTCAAACAGGCGTTCACTAGGTCTAATTCAGGCTGATGCTGAGGTATTTTCTCAACCACATTGATGTGAGGCAATTAATAAATTCAAATGGCACCCAATCAATTGCTGGTGTATGTTCTTCAAAACTGTCGAAAAAGATCTGTTGATATTCCCCAATCAAAATGTGTAGTTTGATTGACATGTATTGTCAGTTTGCTGTATAATATATTGTATATTTTTGTACTATATCTGGATAATATGTTTTACAATTGTATGGTATCATTTTATTATTTCTTCCTTCCCTTTGTGTATGTGTGTATATACTTATATTTCAAATATCTAGACCTCAGATTGTATGCCAATGTTTTTTGCTTGTTTTACTTGTAAAGCACCAGGTACATAGATGGCGCCATATAAATAAATAAATTGATGATGATGACGATATTCATTGAAGTATCTGCATAAGCATCAGTGGCCACTAATTCTTGTGCAGAGACTGATGGAATCAAGCTTTCCAAGTCTGGATATTAGAAATAACCTTGCTCAATTCAGACCAAAGGCTTAGCTAATCCAGCATTCTGTATAGAGGCACAGCCAGATGTATGTGGACAGCCCACAAGCAAGACATGACATAAACAGCCCTCTCCCACCATCTCCAACTGGTATTTAGTAGTAAGCTAATGTAGAACAGGGTGAACAACTGCACCAGTGACAGAGACCCCTCCCCAAAATCCCTAACATGTCAAACTGCTGAAGAAAAATGAAACCAAAGTGATGTGACCTCACTCCTGACTTTCATATTTTGACTTATTTTCACCCCCCCTTTTTTTCTCTCACTTTTTTGGGGTGGTAGTGGGTGGTTGAGGAGCAAATTCATCAGAACAGCTTCAGTGCCCACCTGTCTACTTCCAGGCAGAATTCAAAATGCTGGTTTTGACCTATAAAGCCTTATATGTCTTGGGCTCACACCATCTGAAAACCTGTATTTCTCTGGAAGAACCTTCCTGAACCTTACAATCATCAGGGGAAGGCTTTCTGTGGGTCTCACTATCATCACAGACATGGTGAGGACATAGGAGATAGGTTTCTCAGTGGCTGCTCTCAGGTTATGGAATTCCCTCCCATAAGAAGTTTGGTTGGTCCCATTTTTTCTTTCCTTTGGCTCTCAGGAAATGCTCTTTTTATTCAGGCAGGCATCTGGCCTATACTTTATGTAGCGGAAAGGGCTTTTAATGGGATGGTGTTTTTACTGAATTTTACTATGTTATAATTGTGCTTTATATTGTTTTAGCTTTGATTTTCTTTTAAACTGGACTGTCATTTAATTCTTTTTAAAACTTTAATATGAAGATTTTTTCAGTTGTACCTGTTTTTTTTTAAATGATGTAGAAGAACAAAAGTGTGATTTAAATTAAATACAATAGATAAATAAATTTGCCAGGTTCTGTGATGATTTGGAGCATTTGATGAACTTCCAGGGACAAAAAAAGTAAAATAAAAATCACCCTGACTTTTTTTTAACTGAAGAGAGGGCATTAGGTCTCAGTGGATGTCCTGAAAGTTCCAGGGGCTGGAAAATGAGTTGGGAGCCACATGGAGGTCATAGGAAACACTCTTGTACTCCAATGTAAAGTCATCATAACTAGTACCCATTGGTAGCATTATATAATACCTACTGAAAGCCATTTGCATTATTAATCATCAATATATCTTGTGGTAGCAAATTCCATAATGTAACTAAGCATAGTGTGAAGAACAACTTCCCTTTTTTTCTGTCCTCCTATCCCCACAATTCCACTCCATTAGATGTCCTCAGGTTCTAGTATTTATGGTAGAGACGACAATATAATATACCTAGAGGGCAAAGAGAGAGGTTATAGTAGGGGGAAACACTTACAAGGAAGTCAAGCCAATCCAGAACACACACGGGAGTGAGGTCAGAAGCAAGGTCTCAGCCATTCCAGAACTTGTTGTAAGAAGCTAGCAGCTACAATAATCCAAGCTAAAAGGGGAAGAGAAAGAGACCTAAAATTTATGCCGCTCCAGGGATCTAGATTGAAGCAAATCCACAAGTGTGCAGAGCACTAAAAGCCAAGCAGAACAACCCAATGTGAATAACTAAGATCTCTTAGCCAACTACCTTAACATTTTGGGGAAAAAAAACCCTTTTTTTTGGAAATTTTTTTTTAAGGGGGGCCCCTTTTTTTTGGGGGGGTTTTTTTTAAAAAAAAAATAAATTTTTTTTTGGGGCCCTTTTTTTTAAAAAAAAAAAAAATTTTTTTTAAAAAAATTGGGGGGGGTTTCCCCTTTTTTTAAAAAAAAAAACCCCTTTTTTTTTTTGGGGAAAAAAAAGGTTCCCCTTTTTTTAACATTTTAAAAAAAAAAAAAATTTAAAAAAAAAACCCCTTTTTTTTAAAAAGGGGCCCGGGGAAAAAGGGTTTCCGGAAAATTTTTAAAAAAGGGGGAAAGGGGTTTTTTCCCCCCCCCAAAAAGGAAAAAAAAACCCCCCCCCCCCCCCCCTTTTCCTTTAAACCCCCAAAAAAAAAGGGGGGGAAAAAAGGGCCCCCCCAAAAAAAAAATTTTTTTTTTTCCTTTTTTTTTTTCCCCCTTTGGGGGCCCGGTTTTTTTTAGAAGGGCAATTTTTTTTTGGGGGGGGAAAAAAAAAAGGGAAAAAACCCCCCAAAAAAAACCCCCCCCCGGGGGTTTTGGGGCCCCCCCTTTGGGGGGGTTTTTTTTAAAAAAAAAAAAAAAAACCCAAAAAAAATTTTTTCCGGGAACCGGAAAAAAACCCTTTTTTTAACCTTTTTTAAAAAAAAAAAAGGGAAAAACCCAAATTTTTTCCAAAACCCCCCCAAGGGAGGGGGAAAAAAAAGGGTGTGTTTTTTAAAAAAAAAAACCCCCAATTTAAAAAAATTTAAAAAAAAAGGGGAAAAACCCTTTGGGGGGGTAAAAAGGCCCGGGAAAACTTAAAAAAAACCCCCCAAAAAAAAAGTTCCCCTTCCCCCTTTTTTAAAAAAACCCTTTTTTGGGGGGTTTAAAATTTTGGGGCAAAAAAAACCCCTCCCCAAAAATTTAAAAAAGGGGGTTTTTTTTTTTTTTTTCCCCCTTTTTTTTTCCCCTTTTTTTAAAAAATGGCCCCCTTTTTTCCTTTTTGGACCTTTTTCCCCCCCTTTTTTTTTTTTTTTTTGGGTTTAAAAAAACCCCTCCTTTGGGGGGAAAAAAAAAACCCCCCCGGGGGGGTGGGAAAATTTTTTTTTAGGTTTTTGGGGGGTTTTTCCCCCCCCACAATTTTTTCTTTTTAAATTCCCCAAAAAGGGGGGGGCCCCGGGCCCCTTTTTTTTTTCCCTTTTGAAGGGGGCCCCCCCTTTTTAAAAAAAAGGGGCCCCCCTTTTTTTAAAAAAGGGTTTTTTTCCCCCCCCCCCCCGGGTTTTCCCCCCCTTTTTTAAAGGGGAAAAAGGGTTTTTTTTTTTTAAAAATCCCCCCCAAAAATTTTTTCCCCCCCCAAAAAACTTTTTTTAAAAATTTTAAAAGGCCCCCCTTTTTTTCCCCCCCAAAAAAGGGGGTTTGGGGGAAAAAAAATTTTGGGTTTTTCCCCAAAAAACCCCCCCAAAAAAAAGGGGAATTGGGGGTTTTTTTTTTGGGGGGGCCCCCCCCCACCTTGGGGCCCCCCCTTTTTTCTTTTTTGGGGGGGTTTTAATTTTTTTTGGGGGTTTTTTTTTTTCAAAAAGGGTTTTTTTCCCCCCCGTGAAGGGGGGGGGTTTTTTTGGGGGCCTTTGGGGGCCCCCCCCCCTTCCCCCTTAAATTTTTAATTTAAAAATTTTTCCCCCAAGGTTTTTTAAAATTTTTTAAAAAAAAAATTTTTTTTAAAAATTTGGGGGGGGTTTTTTTTTTCTTTTTTCCCCCAAGGGGGTTTTTTTTTTTGGAAAGGGGTTTTGGGTTTTTTTTTTTTGGGTTTTAAAAAAAAAGTTCCCCTTTAAAATTCGGGGGGGGGTTTTGGGGGGGGGCCCGGGTTTTGGGGGCCCCCGGGGGCCCCTTTCCCCTTTTTTTGGGGGGGGGGCGGGAATTTAAAAAAAAAAAGGGGGGGGGGTTTTTTAAAAATTTTGGGGCAGGCCCAAAAAAAAAAAAAGGTTTTTTAAAAATTTTTTGTTTAAAAAACCCAAAAAAAAAAATTAAAAAAAAAGGGGGGGGTTTTTTTTTTAAATTTGGGGGGCCCCCCTTTTAAAAAAGGGGGGGGGGAAGGGGCCCCCCAAAACCCCCAAAATCAAAAAAAAAGGGGGGGGGGGGAAAAGGGTTTTTTTTTTCCC
>CAOLHI010007573.1:0-14697 GCA_948474755.1 Ctenosaura bakeri
CTCTCTGTAATTATGAAGTGGGATGTACTTAAAATTACAAGGAATCAGCTATCCATTTGTGAGGTACAATAAGAGTAGTAGTACATTATGTCAGCGTCTAGAGAACTGAAAATTCCCTGACTGTGCACTGAAGGTTCAATGTCAGCAGTTGCTTCACAGTTTTCTGTATAATTCATAGGGCTCCCCCTCATGATATGGCCACCAATTTCTCTGTCATTTGCAGATTCCTGTGGGAATGAGTGGGAGGCCCCAGTATAGGTAGATCCTTATTTGTAGGGAGTAGACAGACCTTATCTAGTAATTAATCACAGGATCTTCTCGCTCACTTGCCAAAGATTAAGGAGGGATCTTGCACATCTTCCCCTGACTGCAGGGATGTGGTACATGTACCTCTTGTAGCCACCTTCACTTCAAACAAAGTTTTAAAAATAGTTGAAATACTCCAAGTTAAGATGAACTTCACTAAGATTATAATTCTTGTTTCAACAGTACTTTTAGTTTGCTCTTGAATGTATCTCTGAAAGAATTGAATCAAAAAACTCTATAAAGCATATTAGTCTTATATAGGCAGCCTCTTAGCCATATCTTAATGATGCAGCAAATGACTGAAGCTAATGGTTGTAAATATGTGTTTTGTTTTTTTAAAATAAGAAGTCCCCTGAACCTGCTTCTTGAACTTTGAGCTAGGGCAATCAGGCAGATGGCCATGTCTGTTGCTACGCACCTCGAATGCTGAGTTGTCTTTGGCAGAGCCACAAAAAGCTTTTGGATTGTTCAGCCGTGTCATAGCTAACTTTGTTGTCTGGAGTGCTTGTGTAGTGTTCAAATAAAAATAAGACTTATACAAATGTGATGTAAAATTGACTTTTCTTTTTTTCTTGAATGTTACTTAGGTATGTTATTTGAAGCATCTCTTCAGCTCACTTAATATAATCAAGGGGCTTATTTTAATTAAATGCAGCCAGTATTGAGTTAGGAAGTGTACTTCAGAAGCTACTGCAAGCCTTTATAGTTAAAACTCTATAACTATATAGATATCGTATCCCTTAGCTGTGTAATGAATGTTATCTCAACAGTTAGAACTCTTAACTGTATAGACTTTGCAGTAGTTTCAGAAACGCAGTCCCCATAATCACAATACTGACTATATCTTCAGTAACGTCTTTTGAAAGAGGCTTTGAGCAGACAAATGAGTTTTTCCTGCTTTGTCTCAAAGAGAAGGATGAACTGGGCCAAGGATAAACTAGAACTAGATGCTCAGCCAGATCACCAAAAAAACAAACAAACACCAATGTCCCTGCCAAGACTGAGCATGGAATACCTAGTGCATGTGGCTGGCATCCATCTATTATGTGGCACAGCTTTTAAAGAGTTGTATGTCTAACATCTGTTAGATCCTCATTTGATGCAAGGAGAATAATTGCAGTACCAGAGTTCCTGAAACATAAGCTTTAAATGGTGGTTCTTAATTTATATGTTGGGGAACACTAGTATGCTATGAGTTTTTTATAGTATTTCTGGCCGTTTTGCTATGAACAATTATTCTCTTTCCCTATGTAGTATTGTCAGAAATTTTCTCTCACTTTGAAAAGCAGTTTGCTATGTGGCGTGAAGGGCTACTTAGGTAGTGATGTAGGTTCTGGAAAAAACAAAACTGGAAAATTCTCCATTGCTCTAGATAATATTTCCTGATTTATTTTGTTTCGTTTCAGTATTATGTTCAAACACATCCAGAGTTCTGTGTGGAAATTATTTCATCAGAATATTTGTAATAATGTAAACAGCATAGCTTCCCTTACAATGAACAAAAATGGTTACACCTGAAAGAACACTGTATTTAAAGGCCATATACTTAAAGAACTGTACCTAATCTTATATCAACAGTTTAACTTTTGCTGCAGTATAACTTATAGTTCCTTCAGTGTCACTCACTCTCCACGCAACTTATCTCTTGCATATCATGTTGAGAAAAAACATAGTACAACCAGTTGAACATTTTATTTCCATAAAGGATGTCTATGAATCTGCGAGCACAGGCAACTTATCCCATTTTGCTTGACTACTTATATTGTGACTGATTGGAAAGCAAAAAATTGTGTGAAACAAGCTTAGCTGTGTGTTAATTTTTTAGTTTGTTTGTCAGGGTTTGTCAATTATTGTCTCCTTAGAAAAATAACTAGAACATCATGTCATATATATTTAGCCCATCTGACATAATTGATTATAGTCCATCAACCAAGATAATTATGAATAAGCATTTATATTGATGTGGAAAAATTTCTACCCAACATCTCTGCTTAGGAGCAGAATAACCCCAAAGTAAGTCAGAGCTCAAAGGTCTCCCCATTCATTGGTTGCCTTAAATAGTGATATAGGGTAGAACAGTCACTGATATACTCATCCTACCTCTTTTGTAGCTGTTTCTGCCATGATTTGACCCTCTTCTTCTTTGGTGTCTCATTTTTCCTTGATGATCCAATTGCTTTAAGGATCATATACTGCACTTGCTGGTGCTCAGTACTGTGTGTTGCCAGTCAGGCGAACTTTTACTCTAAGCCCATTTAGATTGAGAGCAATATTGTTCCATTTTTCTAATGGATTATTTCAAAAATTAGACATTTTTGCAGTTTTGGCAAATAACTAAAACTCTGTTCTCTCACAGATCTTCACAAAGATGATTGTGTAATGGGCCTTCCATTTCTGCTTAGCCCTAATCTGAAGCTCCCTAATGTTAGATTTTAGCCAGTACTATTATGAAAACATATTGGAATGCTTAAAACTATTCATACTCTATTTGTAACAAATAACATCTGGAATGTACAGTCAGTCTAGTATTGTGTCAGTCATTGCATATAGCATGTTCAAAATACTAGTATTTGCTTAATAAAATCAACTAAAATTTTCAAAAGTCAATAAAAATGTAGTAACTATGCTCACTAACTTATAATTATTATTAAATGATATGGTCTACATAAGAACCATTTATTGTATTTGAAAAATATTTGGGAATAGATATGAGATCACATATCTGTGCACAGTCAAATGCTGAGGAAGATCTCAATTTGATTACTTTCATAATATAATTAAAGAAAACACATTCCAGAAGAATTTACAAAGAATGCCCCATAGGTCACAGCTGACTTTTGGAATCCTAAGCATGGGGAGTTTGGTTCTCAGATTATATTGATCATGACCTCTGCATCTGTATTGGCTTATCTACAAGCACTTTATACTTGTAACAGTCATAATATGCATTACATGTGTTTATTATCCTGTATATTTTGAATTCTTATTTTCAAATTCAATTGAAATAAGAAGAAATAACCTTCAAAATCTTAATTTCTGCACTTTGTTATTTGATACTAAGTGTTAGCATCGTTGGATTCTATGAAAAATTCCCATCTAGCAGAATTCTGCTAAATGAAATTCTCTCATAGCAAGAAGTCTTATGCAGTAACTAATTGTGGGGTACCACCTTGTTGCCTGTAGTCACCAATGTGCTTGTGTACACCTCCTTTAGTACTCCTTGTCCCCATCTCATTTCATTTAGATAGAAGGGCCATACTGGAAGCAATGCCTGTCAGGTCATACCTCCTTTCAGTGGTGGAACTTGGGGGGTGTGGAGGGGGGCAGGCCACTGCACAGGGGGACGGACCACTGTCTGGGGGTGGGGGGGCAGGGCCAGGGCTCACAGAGGTGTGGCTATAGGCCAAGACGCCCCCAAAACATTGCCACCTAGGGCGATCCACCCCATCACCCCCATCCCTATGTAACTGTCTCATTTATTAACGTAAGACATATACAACTGCATACATGTGTAAAGTAACTCATTATCTACAACATTGTATCATTCAAAATACTCTCCACCAGTGGCGATGCATTTGCATCACCTTTGAACCCAACTCATCAAATCCATCTTGGAAAAATTGTTTCAGGCACTTGCTGGTCCAGTGTCTGATAGTGTCTTCTGCTTCCCCTACATCATCACAATGCCATCCCCAAAGGCTTTCCTTCATCTAACTGAACAAGTAAAAGTTTGAGGACTCCAGATCTGGTCTGTAAAGTAGATGTGACATCCCATTTGTTCAAAAAACTGTGATGTTGCCAAAGAAGTGTGGGGTCATGCATTATCATGCTGTAGCCAGATTGTTTCTGTAGTCTTTTCTAACTGATGGCTTCTTGAAGTTTCTGAAGTGATGCAGTGAAGCAGTCATTGTTCATTCTTGTCCCATACTCAGGGAAATCAAGCAAAGTCACCCCCTTGTCATCCTAGAAGACGTACGCCATAATATTCTGTGCTAAGCACTGGCACTGGGGTTTCTTTGGTCTAGGGGATCTGGAGTGCTGCCACTCCATGGACTGATTCTTGATCTCTGGGTCATACAGGTATGCCCAGATCTCATCACCAGTGCAAAATCACATCATCCATATTATGGTTTTTGTCGGTGGCTGCTGTTGATGGCCTTCTACTGTGTGTTTTGTCTTCAGCACTGGTTTTTAACCCATATTTGCACATTACTCTCATCAGTTGTTGCTTCACCATACACATTTCTGAGCATTCTATGGATGTCTGCAGCAGTACGTTCTTTTTTGGTCAGGAACTCTATAACTGCTCTTTGTTTCTGCTTCATATCTATGGTTATGCAACACCTAGAAATACAGAAATTATGTCAGTCATGCAGAAAGAATTACTTTACCTACTGGTGTAACAGCATTGCATTTGTATTAGTCATTTCAGAGAAAATGGCACACAGGCATTACTTTCAGTACAACACTTGTATATTTTAAACAGAGAGGCTGGCGTGCTTCGAAGCATGCCTTCCAGTCTGTCTTTTCCCAAGAAGTTCTGTGTCTTTATCTGAACTCCAGAAGTAATAGAAAATAAAAATGATGTGCTGTTGGGTGAAGAACAGAGAATGTTAAGTGTGCAAGAGTATCATAGAAGTATAGGGATTGTGGGGATCATCTGAGGCTAGGGGTCTGTCATGAAACAGTGGCTATCTGTTGCCTGTACTGTTGTCTATGTGGAGTGTTTGCCTAGATGTCCTTGGGTATGCCCTTGAGTGGATGCTTTGCTGGTTTTGTTTGTATTTCTTTGGGTACAATTTACCTTCTGTGACATAAGTGTTTTGTTGTGTTTTCTGGAGGCAAGTAAGCGACTTACTGTCTCAAATCCCACCTCTATCTAATATTTGTTTCTTTGCACTTTTATCTGGGTATTATCAGTTAGACTTTTGTGAAACGAATAGGTTTTTTTTTCTGCTCTGGACTGCAGGTCTGAATTTTGCCTTGTATTCAGGTTCTTTGGCATTTCATTTTTCTTTATCTTTATCAGTTTGCTTTCTGGAAAATGTACATTTTGTAACTGACTACATCCACCATGCCAGTTATTTCTGAGAGTGTCCATACCAGTTTATCAGAATTTCACATGAAAAAGATGAAAACCTGTAAATTTTTCAGAAGAACCCTTACTACAATTGGCTGTCCTTACCCACAGTTTCTGTATCCATGGATTCAACCAACCATGGCTTGAAAATATTCCAAGAAAAAAAATCCAAAAAATGAACCTTGATTTTGCCATGTGTGAATGAGTGAGTGATGCTACACCATTGTACTTAATGAGACTTGAGCATCCATGAGTTTTTGTTATTCATGGGGGGTCCTGGAAGCAAACCCTAGTAGATACTGAGGGCCCACTTTATAATCGCTAGTAAATTGTCCTGGATGTAGTCCAGATTTTCTTAACAGCCCAGATCTCTGTACCATATAAAGGTTATAGCCAGACTTCATATGTTGTTATAGATACAGTCCTCTTCCACATTCACTAGAGTTAGGGGCACAGAACCCCTGTGAAAGTGAAAAAACCATGAATAACTCTAGGCCCTCTCAAACCATATTTAACACACAAAAGCACGCTGTGGATTCCTTTGAGACATCAAGATTCATGAGGCAGAAGTGAGTAGCTGGTGGGGCTTGCTGCCACCTCCACTGCTGCCCCACACCATTTTTAATGGGGACTTACAGGCCTCATTCATAGTTTCTCAGTCTCAGAAGGCTTGCAGTCCCTATTAAAAATGGCATAGGGAGGCAGCAGAGGTGACAGCAAATAATCTGTGAATAATGAAATCTGCAAAATGTGGAGGCCTGACTATTTTATCTGCTGCATTCTCCCAACAATTTGTCAAGGTATAATGGCATCTTCCACAGTTCTCCTGTTTCTAAACAAATAAATGGCTTTTAGAAGAGGTTTTTATGAATACAACCAAGACACCTTATAACTCTGAGCTTGTGTCGTATGTTATATGTAGCGTGGTGACTTGAACGTGGACTACAGGTCCTAGAGATCAGGGTTCAATTCCCCAATCAGCCATGGAAATCTACTGGGTGATTTTGGGCATGTCACACTCTCTCAGCCCCAGAAACCCCTGGGATAAGGTTGCCATAAGTCAGAAATGACTTGAAGGCACATGGCAATAACAACAACCACCTTTTTGTAAGCACCTCAAACACAGTAGGTTTAGATATTCATAGCTGATCTGGTTCAGTCTTAAGATTGGGGTTAGGCAAGCAGAAGGATCTAGTTAAAATAGTAGTGCCTTAGCAGAGCAGGAGCCAGCTGCTTGAAAAACAGCAGGCAAATAGAGGTTAAGGGAGACTAGAGTGGCCAAGAGATGGGCCTGAAAGGAGACAGTTCTTCAGAAGAATGGAAGAGAAGTGAGAAGAAAAATGCTGGAAAGAGAATGTGCAGTTGAAAGATGAATATGGTCAGGAGGTACAACAGTGCACATTTCAAACATATAGAAAAATCTTTGGCTGCAGGGCTCAACTACACTTAAATGTTTTAGCAGTCTTTGATAACTATAAGAACAGATTGAAAAGTGTCTGTGAATAGGTCCTGAAATAGACAATAACAGTTTTAAAGAATGAGAGCAAAAGGTGTTGATCCCTGCATACTCCAAATTAAAACATTGCATGGCTGTAGTATAGCAGCTAGAAACAGATGCCTGCTGTGCAAGATATAATGATGTATGTTAATAGTATACAAACTAAGATCAAAACGGAGAATAAATAGTATTGCAGTGCCCTTTCCTGTTAAAGATGCATTTTTCCCCTAGGCAGAGGGTGTTCAGTTCTGTTCTGTTCCAAGGAAGAAGAGTTGCTGGCATCTCTGTGGTATCTTATTAACCTAAAAAGATTTTAGCAGCAGGATGTTTACCACTGCCCAACAATTATGGTTGAGAAGAACTACATTTGAAGTGGAAATAGAGAATGAAAATGGCACCAATAATTAATTGCCAAATGATACTAAAAAGCCCAACATTTCTGCATCAGATTCCTCTCTCCAAAAAAATGAGAGGTTTCTGGATAAAGATTTCTGTGAATGAGTGCGTTTATGCTAATAAGGCAAAGACATAATACAGTTGTGAAAAGTTTCTTCTGTAATAGTGTAAAGGATTCAAAGTGATCAGCAAACCTTTCTGACTCAAAATGAGTGTATTCTTTGGAGCAGTAGTCACTACCCCGTATGGAAACATTTGCTGGCTTCAGTATTTTGCTACCATAACTAGAAAAACAGGTTAAGATCCTGTAAGTGGATTTGATTTTCATGGAACAACTTGCACCATCTTAGACTGTATGATTATAATTTTCAGTGGCTTTACTTTTAAACTTGGACCAGACTATGCATCCTCAAAATGACACTGCCAAAAGTCTCTGTAGCAAATAACACTTTTTTCTTTTACAAATCTGTATTTCTCACACCTTAGCAGTGTGCTCGTGTTTCCATTGTTGATACTTTGACTACAAGCAAGCAGTAATTCTTTTCATAGATGGAGAAGCCTGTTTATAAACATTGCTAGCTTGCTAGGAAAACAAGTATAGTAATCTGCCCACTCTTTACTGCAAATGCCAGTTGTTTCCATGGAGTCAGCTGAGCAATCTATCAGTTCAGTGTATTAGGAAGTGGACACTGCTATTTCTCTAAACCATTGGTCTGGACAGATCACCTACACTTAGAGTTTGTCCTCAATTATCAAACTAGACAGCCTGCAGTCTTGTTCTTTCAAGAATAACTTTCTGGTAGTAAGACCAGCAAAATCAGAAAATGAAATAAGAGTTATTGAGACTAGAAGTCCCATAATAATCATGGGTTGGATCTCAAGATGATTGAGCAGATGTTTAATTGAACAGTGGGGCTTTCCTGGCTATCCTCACCTGTTACAAACTTCTGCAGTTGCACTTCTGAGACTTAACAGAGCCCCTGGAATGGCATGGGCACATGCCTACGAGTTTCCATCATGTTACATTTGTGCATTAGAAGATGAAATATTTTTGCCAGTGAAACTAAATATTATGAAAAGGTAGATAATTTTCGTGGAAGATCAGGTACAAACTCTGTACGTTTTCAGCATAATGTGGCAACTACATTGACTGGGATTGTCTTCTGTTTACCACTGCTAGCTGAATACTATGCATTATTTGACTTTCTTTTTCTTGTGCCTTGCAGCTTAGACGGAGATCGATACAGTTCTCTTTGAGGAGCCAGGAAGCAGGCAGCTCATGACTTCTGATCAGGACACTAAAGTTGTGGCTGAACCGCAGGTGCAGCAAGTACAAGAAGTTAAAGATAGTTCTCATCTAGTAAGTCTTGTGATAAAGTCTTGCATTGGAAATGAAATCATTTTAGGTTCTGTTCTGTACTCTTGTGTTTTTCAGAATTTGTCAGACTGCTTTCCAAAAGGATTGGACAGCAGTCATTACACTTTTAATTATCATGCAGCTCTGTTATGTACATAAAATAGATGCTATCCTTTAGCTTTTGTTTTTGCTTGCCATACTTTCCTACAGTTGAAATCACATCACACATTGTACTGGGGATAATCCGACATGTAATACAGTTAGAGTTTTGAATATGCTTGAGTACTTCTGTTGCTACATGGGATTTTCACTTCTGTGGCAAGAACATAAGTATATTCTTCTCCATAGTCTCTGTGCCCCACACAGATAGCACAAGTTTTATATGGCTTGCAGTACTCTGTAACTGTAGTCTAGATGTGATTTTAAATAAAAGCAAGTGGAGATGTTCAGACTTTCCTCTCTAAGAAATATGAAGAAAAGAACATTCTTACAAAGGGAATTTGTTTTTTGCTTTCATTTCAATTCAGTCTAGCTTAGACATTGGAAGACATGGTTGATTTATGTGTTGTCCTACAGCAGACTTCTCTAAGCTGGCATTCTCCAATCCTTTGGACAAAAGTGCCTGTATCACTGACTATGCCAGCTGAGGCTGATTAAAATTGTAGCCCAGACTGTCTGGAGAGCATCAAGTTGCGGAACACTAGTATTGGTTTGCTAAATATTATTCTGAAAACTCCAAAAATCACACATCTCAGGCCATCATGTAATATTGGTAGGCATAGGATCAGCAGAGTGAATTCATATAATCTTGTAATATGGATAGATGGTTTGTTTTAGAATAGACAGCATACTTCCCTTGGCTTTGAAGCACATAGCCTGCTGCATGTTCCAGTTTGATATATTTGAACCTGCGCCTCAGGATATGCAAAGTTCCATGCGGGTTTCACAAGGCTACTGGCTTGGTTGATTGACATCCAGCATTTTTACTGTGATGTTGAAGATTTTCAAATCTTCAGTGCAGGCTCTGAATTTGAGCTATTATGAGCATCAAGGTAGCAACAGCAGCATTTACATTTCTCCCTACAGGTGCTGCAATGAAAGTATTTTAAAAGTGACAAGATACTGCATGTCTTGGGAACTATAATTTGGGTAGCTCACAGAAGACATCCTGTTCGTTATCTAGGGATAATGTTGGCTAGTGTATAATTTGGGATAGAAAGTTGTCACTGAAAGCTGCATAGTTATCCTAGTCAGATTGCAGCAAAATCTGCTTAGCAATCTTGGCCAATTTACGACATGTGTAATGGTTCTTTCATTGATTTCTTACTCTTCTGCTAAATATACTGAATTGCCATGTGTGTTGTGAACATAACAGGATTTCTTTATTAGAGATTGTCATGTAGAATATTGTGTAAATTACAAGTTGAACATTGGCAAACAAGGTATTATTTCTCCTGCTTCTCTGCTGCCACCAAGAAAAGAAGTGATGCAGTTTCTGTTAGTGCTGCCTTTTAAAATGTTGATGTTATGGTTTTGAATCTGTGTGAAAGTCTCATAGTCTGTTTATGAAATTATTTCCTCATTCTGTCAAATGAGCCTGCAGTATGCAACAGGTGAAAAGTGCATGTGCCCCCTATTTCAGAATTCAGTCAGATATGTGTAGCTTTTTCATAAGGCATTGTTTTTCTTGTAAGAGACTGCTGCAGTGCATCACAAATTGTTCAGAATTTTAAAAAATCAGGAAGATGTTCCCAGTCTATATTATCAGCCAGGAAAATGTTGCTATATGAGCTACATTGTTTGGAGTGTGTATGATAATATACTACAGCATATCTCAGTAACCGTGCTTTGGATTTTGAGTGGCAATGGCATATGAGCCCCTGCACTGTTTAAACAGTACTATTTTTGGCATCTGGGTGTTGGCTTGTCTCCCCAGCAGCCTCGGACTGGGATGTATGCAGAAAGGAGCTTACAGTTCCAGGAATTGCAAAAGAGAACTGAAAAAATGGGTTGTTGTTTCAGTAAAGAACTGAATAACAGCAAAAATGAGAAAATGACCCTGTTGCAAAAATCTACAGAAGAGGAGGCCTCTGAAAATGGGATAAGTAAAACTTTAACTTCAATTTTGGAGACCATGGAAAGGCAGGAACTGCATGTAATCCAAGAGACAGTTTATGGAGAAGTTTCGGGTCATGACAACTGCATGGAATCAGTTAAATATCATTCAGACAATGGTGTAGGGATTGCTGAAGGTGGTCACATTACCTGTAGACCTTCTAGCCATCTGCTTAACATGAAAAGGGCCTTGAGTGGGTATGAGAATTTACAAGACTGTGAACCAGTACAAGATGTGACTAATAAAAGGCTCACAGAAAATAGCAGTAGCAACATTCAGTGTGTGCATAATGGAGGCAGCTGCCTTATTAACAGCAATAGTGAAACTGGATCTACTGTAGCTAAAAATCCATGCTTTTCATTTGAAAGTCCATCTGCTTCATTTGTGCCAGTGGATTTAAGCCAAGGAAGTTTTTTCCCCAAAGCTGTAAGCACATGCATTTTAAAAAACAACCCAGTTACGAATGAGAACTTACTACTGCAAGATGAAGTGGAGCCTGTTAAAAGTAATTGCAGTGCAATAGTTTCAAGCAGAACTGATACGGAAACAGCAGCTTCAGCTTTTGTGTATCTTGATATAGACAGGCATGACAGAAGCACCAGAAATGAGTTCTACAGTATTTGTGTAGTTGATGATGATGTGAGGATTGATGTAGAAGAAGGGCAAGAAGTGTATAGTGTTGCTCATCCTCTAGAAAATATGAAAGAATTCCGAATTGAGAAGCCAGTGCTGGTGCCAAGTGAAACCAGCATCTTGAAAGGTGCATCTTACAGTGTAAAAGGAAATGGCTTGGTGCCAAAAAGTGAAGCAGAAATAAAAACTGTTGGCTTATGGAATGGGGTCTATAGGTTAAACTCTGACAGTCTGGAAGCAGATGGTCTAAGGGCACAAGCACATGCTGGGGAACTTCCTCAAAATAGAACTCAGGAAATGGATATGCTGGATAGTAGAATCTTTGTGAATGAATCAGTTAGTGAAAACGGTGATTCTCCAACACCTGTACATGTAGAAAAGGACATGCAGTATTCTCTACTGTTAAAAAATATGACCTGTGCATGCAGTTCCACTCTTGATAATGGGAACTGTGATACTGATACTCTGACATCTGGACTTAGTGAAAATCTAAATATTGCAGCAGGAGAGAACTCCAACCAGTCATTAGGAAATCCAGAGATTTACAAAATAACCAGTGATTTTGTAAGTGAAAGCAATACTGACAACCAAGAGAGTAATCTAAAGTTAGAAAGCAGACCAAGCTTTGCAAAGCATGCAAATAAATTTTGGGCTATATTTTCCTCTCATGATGAAGAAACACCCAAATACGCTGAACAAGATAGTCTAGAGTAGCTCTCAAAACTTGAAAATGTTTCACATCTTGAAGCTTTCTGCAGCCATGAAAATATGTCAGACAGCAATATTGAAATACTGTTGGCTTCAGATACTTCAGATTTTGAAGGAGTAATATCTCATGTTACAGAGTTTAGTCATAATGAAGATGGTAGTTGTATAAACCAAATAGATAGTCAAATAGATGACATACCTTCAGAATCAGATAGTTTAAATGAGGAATCGTGGGAGAGTGAAGATACAATAACTTTTTCTGAGCCTCTTGATGTAAATGAATATGAGAAAATCCAAAAGGAGAATTGCTTGGAAATTCAAGTTCAGTGTGAAGGCTCAGAAAATGATGCTAAAATTCCTGAATATTCCAATCCACTTAATGAAGATAGCAGCTGTTCTGTCTCTTCAGAACATTCTGAAGTAGGAGAAATGGATTTTAATGGTGGACAATGCAAGCTACAGGACAAATGTACATTCCATAGACTGGAAGATGAACTGAGTGCGGAGGCCAGTTCTCACATATTAAAAACAACTGTGGAAGAGCCAGTAATTGGGTTGAAATTTGAAATACATCATGAAAGGAAGGCATGCAGTGGAATTAAAACAAACTCTGATTCTGAAAGTTTCAATATGCTTGACAGTTGTATGTTAAATAGTGATAATCTAAAGAGAAAGCACAGTGTATCTTCAGATGTGCAAAAGAGCTCTGTAGTATTGGAGGCATCTGTAAATATCCCGCAAATGTATAGCCCCAGCAGCCAATTTGAAACTGTGGCATTTCCTGTATCAGTTGATGGGAAGGATGCTGGAAATGTAACTGATTGTGCTAAGGTATCTGCCAGACCGAGTGAAAAAAATCCAGGACTCCATGAAAACAACTTTTTACCAGAACAAAACACAATAGAAGCCATATGTTCTTTTAGACCCTTAATTTCTGGAATTTCCACTCAGTATGCAGATATGTTAAAGGAAAATGAAAAGCACTCTCATCCTGAAAGTAGTCTGTGTAAATCAGAAACTGAAATGGAATGTGCTTTTAGAACAGATCCTGAGAACGATCTGACTTGCAGCTTGGAAGCTTGTAAAGATGCAGGTGGGGTTTGCGTTGACCCTAGGCAGGTAGATAAGTATGCTGCTACTCCTTCATATGAAATTCCTCTTGTGTCTGTTAATGACCAAGAATCTGAGCCCGGCAGTGAAAAGCATGTATTAGATCTGATGGAGGACATTTTAAAGGAGCCTACCAATATACACAAAATGGATATAAGTGACTGTCAAGATGATATGGATGATTTTAGACCAGTGTATCCACTGTGTCAGTCTGTTCCATTAAGTAGATCATTCTCAGCCACCAGCCTCACAGATGATCAGGAGTATCTAATGAGATATTTATGGATTAATCCATCTCTTAAAAAAATTGATGACGAATACACCGCATGTGAACCACTCCAAAACCAAGCTCAGGAGCTGTCTGTTACTTCTTTGGATGCAGGAAGATGCCCTTACCAGTTGCTGTTACAGCAAAACAGTGGTATATGGGGATGGCAAGTTAGAGATGGAGACTGTGTAAGTATTTTGCAATTGTAATTTGATTCAGAATGCCTCTAACACTTCTGGAAGGCTGAATTTTTCTGAATCTCCTATCTTATTGTGTGCCTTCCTGCCCCAGTTCCAGGGTGTTCCCTGAACCCTCAAGTCTGGCTTTTTGGGGTGGTGCTGAGGAAGAGGGAGAGAGACAACTAGAAAAACACAGCTGCACGACTGGAATTCTGCTTGCCTTTTTCTAGGTCCAGCTCCACTTATTTGAATTAAGTTGCTGTCATTTGTTAAAACTAAGACATACGTAGAAGCATGTGGATATTCATATTGTGACAGGCATCTTTTATTCCTGCTGTCTTAGTATGTAAAGGCTATAAGAAAGCTAATGTTTTACATTTGTAACTTACTGGGCTTGGACTGTAGTGTATTTTAGATACACTCTATACCTTTGCAGAAGTTTCAGTTTAGAAATAAACCGTGTTCCCATGCCTACAATCCTGTCTGTGAAAGAACAAGTATGAGGATTTTAAAAGGCCATTTTGTTTCTTTTGTGTAGCAAGTGACTTGTAGCCATTTGAGACCCACAATTATTTGCAGAAGTAGATGAGGATC
Organism: Ctenosaura bakeri; assembly: GCA_948474755.1. Classification (NCBI taxonomy): domain Eukaryota; kingdom Metazoa; phylum Chordata; class Lepidosauria; order Squamata; family Iguanidae; genus Ctenosaura; species Ctenosaura bakeri. The sequence goes on from CAOLHI010007573.1 coordinate 14,246, forward strand.
TAAGCAAGAGACAGCTGCATAAAGCTGTTGGAAGTTGTCAAGATCTTACACAATCCTTTCTCCTGCTCTCAAGTAGGAGATGGGACCCCTGAAGATCATCCAGCTGCCACCATTCACTGATTTAATCCCTGTGGCTCAGTAACTCAGTGTGAAGATACTGAGGAAGTTACTTTAGACTTGCACCTCTAGCTGCAGAGGCTTTCCCTTCCCATCTCCCATGGGAGAGGAGAATCCCATCTGTGTGCACACATGCCTACACCAAGCAAGGCAAGTGAAGAGAGCATGAACAGAGTAGATCTTTAAATGGAAAAGCTTTTTATTCTAAGGTAGCAATCTACACTGACAAAAGGTATCACAGACATGAAGGCACCTTCCTTCGGGCCTTATTTAAAATAGCTGCAAGTTTACAAACAATCTTAAGTCATATCCAGAGAAGGTTTAAAAGAACACAA
>CAOLHI010007574.1:0-14277 GCA_948474755.1 Ctenosaura bakeri
AGAAGAAAAATTCAAACTGCCCAACATCATGGCAGGTTCAGCAACAGAGTGCAAAGAGAAAAGAACAGAGAGACTTTTACCAAGGCATGGGGTTTATATGATATGCAGAAAATGCTTTCGGCACCTTCACCTCACGACAACAAGCGTGAATAACAAGTTCATAGCCATAACATGTCATGTCAAAAACACATATGATGGCGCAGCTGTGTGCCAGTTCCGGAAAGCATAACGCTGAGGAAAAGTTTCCCATGGAACTGGCTAGCCATAACAACAAGTTTGTAACATTTTGCGTTCTCACACACACACACACAAGAGCTGTGAGAAATTTGTGGAGCAAGGAGTCCATTATGCATCCACATAATGCAACAGTGAGTTCGATCCTGCCCGGCTCCAAGGTTGACTCAGCCTTCCATCCTTCCGCAGGTTGGTAAAATGAGCACCCAGCTTGTTGGGGGCATGTATAGAAACTTTTCAAATACATGCTATTTGTAAGTTGTTCACCCCCTCACCATATGGAGAGGCGGATAAAATAAATAAATAAATAAATAAAAATAAATAAATTTGTCTAGATGGACTATGGCCTTCCCATCGGATGTTTTGAGGTCATTTTAAGATTGGTAAAGATGGATGCAGCCTTTGCCATCCATGGGGGTTGTAAAATTTGCCAAGGGACAGTCAAGCGCCTCATGCCCCAAAAATCTTTCGGGTTTACCTCAGCCGCCTGGCTGGAGTGTGGGGGTTTTTCCCTGTAGGGTGAAGGGTCTTGACCCGGATCGCTCCATAGCAATACATCATTATATACCTTACTAATATAAGAATAGCTCGTATATCACTACTAATAGAATAATAGTTCATATATCATTACTAATCATGAAATGTACTATGTATTAGATGCCTCAGTAACTTGCAGCTTTGCAAGGCACGGTTGGAAACATCTAGCTTCTAGCTTAAGGGTGGGTTCAACCAACCCGTGGCTCTTAATTTCCCCACTTTGCCCCCTCACAATTGTGCTGCTGTACTGGGGGAGGGTAAATTAACCAGGGAGACCCTTGAGGCTGCCCCAAGTCCAAGGAGGTCATTTTAACTGCCCATTCCTCCTGAGCTACTGCTGGGACCCTGAGGACAAGCCTGCCCCCCCACGGTCTCCAAGGTCCCCCTGGCCACCCCCAAAAACCCACCAAATATTGTCAGAAACCTCACCCAAATCCACTTAAGCCACCACACTCTCTGTGGATCTCCCAACATCAAAGCTGTAGGGAGACCTCACTGTGCCAGGCTGTAGCAGGTCCCGTGGGCACTTTTGCTGCTGCTGCTGCTGTTTCTGGAGGGCATGGAGGGAAACCGATATTGGATCAGAAAGTCCTGGCTACTGGCTGCCCCCCGCCTTTCTGGGAGGAGGACGTGATTCCTGGGGGACACCGGCCTCCTCCAGGGCCTCCAGCCTGGCCAGGATGGCCACTAATGCACCCCCTCCCCTTCATCTCCTCATCAGGATGATGTCTCCAAAGGGGGATGCTTGGCCACTTGCCTCTTGGTGGGGCCCTTTCCTTTTGCCCCAAAGAAGTGACGCGGGGGCACCGCTCCTCTTCCAGCACTCACACCAACTGGGCTCCCCGGCACGTAGCTAACTCACCCAGGCCTGCTTGGGCCCAAAGACCCAGCCGGGCCGACAGTGGCTGGCTGGGCCACCTAGCTGAGGCCCAGGCCCTTGCCCTGTTGGGGCCCAGAGACCTGGCCAAGGGCCCAGCTGGGGCCTGCATCCTCGGACAGGGCCTAGTCCGCTGCAGTGGGGGGCCTATGGGTCTGAGAGGCCTGAAGGCCTGAAAGGGGCCTGTAGGCCTGATGAGATCACCCACATCCGGCAGGCCTGCTGGAGGGGATTGGGGCCCATCCGCCTGGAGGAGGCCGTGAGACCTAATCGGGGGCCTCCATGCCTGGCAATAGGGAGATGGAAGGGGGGGAGGCTTGGCATGCATGGATCACAGTCTAACAGGCCTGCAGACACCTAAGGCTAGTGAGACTGGAGAAAGGGACATTTCAAAAAAAAAAATGGACATGAAAAGTGCACTCTGCACATGCTGAAAGGCACCTTGTTAAGAAAATTACATCTAGCCTTTTATTAGGGACAGAAGGAACAGCCAAGCTGAATTGGTTCCTGGATGGATCAAAACATCCATCAAACAAAGCCCTTGCAGTTTCAGCACATGATAAAATATTAATATTGTTGCATTATGTGGGTGCATAATGGACTCCTTGCTTCTTTTTTACTAATAAACGTAGTCAATCTGCTAGTATGACCTCAGCAGTGTTTTGTTACTTGCTCCATGAAGCAGGCATGGAGTCTAAACAGGCAGGAGATTTTATTATTTTTTTTCAGTAGGAGTTTAGACTCCTGTTTTGCATCATGGTAGCAGAGGATGGTTTCGAAACCATCGACCTTGTTTTGAGTCCTGCTTTAAGTTATGCCTGCTGAGGAGTGTTTTTGAATAGGTTTTTAGCTGGTTCTACCATGGCTCAACCAGTGCCTGGGGGCTTGCCCCTTGTTAAGCTCAACGGGACTAACTACCTTGCTTGGTCCGCGAGAATGGAAAATATCTGCAGGCCGAGGGTCTGTGGGGGGCGTTCACTGATCCTGTTTCATTGCAAGGTACTGCAACTCAGATTGAGGCAGCAACTAGACGAGCCATGTCTATGCTCTTCCTGGCTGTGGAAGATGACCAGCTCACGCACATCAGGGACCTTATACTCCACGTCAAGGATGGGTCAAACTACGAGATATACATCTCAGTGAATCTGGAGCAGCAAAGTATGCTTTGTCTCATAGACTTTACAATACCAAGTGGACCCCAGGCACCTCGATGAGGGAGCATCTGACAGTTTTTTCAGAGCTGTTTTCATCACTCCGAGAGAGAGGCAAAGTTTTGCCTGAGAGTGACAGGGTATTCTGTATTTTGAATTCCCTTGATGCTTCCTGGGAATTAGTCGTTTCTTCACTCCAGTCCGTGCCAAAAGGGGTTTTTGATGTCTCCATGGTTTCTGCCCGGCTGATGGAGGAAGAAGACAAGCGAGCCAGGAATGCGGCACCTCCCACACAGGCTTCAGCGGCAGAAGCCTGCTCCGGAAAAAAAGTCTTCAGCTGCTGATCGCAGTGAGGAGGGGCTGGGCATGCCCATGCTGTCCGGAGATGTTTTCGCTGTGGATCTGCTTCACACCTCGGGCGTGATTGCCCACTTCTGAAGCAAGGGGAGCAAAGTACCAGTAGAGCCGGTTTCCGAGGTTCCAGAAATAGAGGGAACAAGGCAGGTCGTGCCAGGGGACGGTTGCGTGTTGCTGTTGCTGTTTCTGAAGGTCCCCAAGATGCAGAAGACCCAGACCCAGCCTGGCTCCTGGACAGCGGGTGTTCCCAGCATCTCATCAATTCAAAAGACCTGTTCAGTGACTTAAACTCTGCCAGTGTTTCAAAGGTAATTTTGGCAGATGGGACAAAAGCAGAGGTCTGTGGTGAGGGGATTGCCTATGTTCCAGCACTTAATATGTGTTTGAAAAATGTTTTGTATGTGCCCTCTCTTATTTCTGTCTGTTATCTGTGGGGCAGCTGACAGAATCTGGGTTTAAGGTTGAGTTCTGTGGAAAACAGGGCAAAGTGCTCAAAGATGGGGAGGTGTGTGCTGTGGCTACACGGGAAGAAAGGCTGTTCTTCCTTGAAACAAGTCATACTGTGTGTAATGTGTATGCTAATACTCCACAACATCATGAATGCATTCATCTCATGCATCGTCGCATGGGGCATGCGAGTTTTCCAGTGTTAAAAAAAGTTGGCAGGTTGCTGTAAAGGTGTTCTTTGAAGTTTTTAGGGGTTCCTTGACTGTGCAATTTGCAAGCAAACCAAGTCCAAGCAGCTGCCAGCACCACGAGTTAGCTCCGGGGCCAACTGCCCCATTCCAGTTGGTTCATTGTGACATTGTAGGGCCCTCAGTAAACAATCACTCGGGGGGGTAGATATTTCTGTCTCTTGTAGATGATTTTAGCAGGTACATTTTCTGCTATGTGTTGAAGCAAAAGTCTGATGTGTATCAAGTCCTAAGAATTGGTGTTCCCTGATTGAGAGGCAGTTTGGTTGCTTCTTAAAAGTTGCAAACTATAGGGGAGCTAATTCTTGTCAGAAAACATGCAACAGTGGTTCAAAAGAAAGGGATCATTCACAGGACAACTGCCAGCTATTCTCCTCACCAAAATGGAGTGGCTGAGCGCAATGAGGACTTAGAATCTGATGCACAGTCTGCTAACTGATGCAGACCTGCCTCTAGTTTTGGGTGAAGCAGTTCTGACTGCCTGTTACATACACAATAGGCTCTGGAGTAGTGTAATCAATGCAACCCCCTATGAGTACCTGTTTATAAACAGCCTTCCATTGTCACATGAAGGTGTTTGGGAGTTTTGCCTGGGTGCACATTCCCAAGAGTCAAATGAATGCTGTGCTTACACATTTTGATATCACTACTGCCTATCTCAATGCTGATTTGGAAGAAAAGGTTTATATGCTCCAACCTGATGGGTTTGAAGTTAAAAGGGAAAAAGTTCACGTTTGGAAACTGAAACGTGCTCTTTATGGTCTGAAACAATCAACCAGATGTTGGAATGTTTGTTTACACAATGCTCTGCAGGCGTGTGGTTTCAAACAAAGCGTTGCTGATCCTTGTGTATATGTCCGAGGGAAAGGGGAAAGTTTAGAAATTCTCCTTGCCTATGTGGATGATTTGTGTTTGGTTTCTGCTACACAAAATCAAGCACAAGTGTTTGAGAATGAACTTGGGAAAAAAGTTCCAAGTCAAAAAATTTGGGTCCAGTTCAAAACTTTCTGGGAATTGAAGTACAACAAGTCAAAAATGGTTTTCTGCTGTGTCAGAAACAAAAGATTGTGAAGTTGTTAGAAAAATGCAACATGACTGACTGCAAGGCTGTAAAACGCCTATGGTACCTGGGTTTATGAAAAACATTGGTGATGACATGTTTCCTGACATACATCTGTATCAATATGTCATCGGGAGTCTCTTGTACTTAGCAATACCTGCCGCCCTGATATTGCTCTGAGTGTAAACATTTTGGGCAGAGCGTGTGCTAAGCCTACCCAGTATCATTGGCAAGGTGTGAAAAGAGTGCTTAGGTACCTGAAAGGTTCTTTGGAGTACTGTTTGTGTATTTTTCCCAAAGAACAGCCTACATTGGTGTGTTACTCTGATAGTGATTTTGCAGAAGATGTGTCAGATCGCAAGAGCACATCTGGTTATGTTATCATTTACAGTGGAGTGGTTATTGATTGGAAAACTAGGAAACAGACATGTTTATCTTTATCAACAATGGAGGCTGAGTACGTGAGTTTGTCTACACTCTGTACTGAACTAGAGTGGTTCATACAGTTGTTAAAAGATCTGGAAGTCCATGTTCCACAACCAGTACAAATATATTGCGATTCACAGGCCTGTATTCACTTGGCAGGTTCTGACAGAATTTCCTCTCGCTCAAAGCACATTGACATTAAGTTTCACAATGTAAAGTTGTTTTTGCGAGATGGGAAAGGATCTCTCACTTATGTGCCTTCAGAATATAACTTAGCTGATGTGTTTACTAAGCCACTATCTGCTGAGACATTTGGTCAGCTTGTAAGTAAACTGGGATTGACAAAGCTTCCAGTCCAAAGTGGCTAAATATGTGACTACAATTTGTTCCACAAGGAGTAGGGGAGTGTTGCATTATGTGGGTGCATAATGGACTCCTTGCTCCACAAATTTCTAACAGCTCTTGTGTGTGTGTGTGAGAGAAAGCAAACTGTTACAAACCTGTTGTTGTGGCTAGCCAGTTCCATGGGGGAAAATTTTCCTCAGCGTTATCAGCTTGTCCGGAACTGGCACACAGCTGCGTCATCATATGTGTTTTTGCTACATGACATGTTATGGCTATGAACTTGTTATTCACGCTTGTTGTCGTGAGTTGAAGGTGCCTACAGCATGTTTACTGCATATCATATAAACCCCATGCCTTGTGTAAAAGCTCTCTGTTCTTTTCTCTTTGCACTCTGTTGCTGATCTGCCATGATGTTCGGCAGAATAGATTTTGCTTCTGTAACTTAGGCTGTTTTGAAATTCTTTTTACTAATAAACGTAGTCAATCTGCTAGTATGACCTCAGCAGTGTTTTGTTACTTGCTCCGTGAAGCAGGCATGAAGTCTAAAGCAAGCAGGAGTTTTTATTCCTTTTATCAGCAGGAGTTTCTAGACTCCTGTTTTGCAACAAATATATAGGTAGGAAAAATGGAATACAGAAATATAGGATGGGGGACACGTTGCTGGATAGCAGTATGTGTGAAAGGGATTAGGAGTCTTCATAGACCACAAGCTGAACATGAGTCAGCAGTGTGATGCGGCAGCCAAGAAAGCCAATGCAATTCTTGGCTGCGTCAATAGGAGTATGGTGTCTAGATTGAGAGAGGTACTGGTACCACTCTACTCTGCTTTAGTTCAGCCCCCATTTTTGAATACTGTGTCCAGTTTGGGCACTCCAATTCAAGAAGGACATGGTCAAGCTGGAGCAAGTCCAGAGGAGGGCGACCAAAATGGTGAGGGGGCTGGAAGCCATGAAGCCCTATGAGGATAGACTTAGAGAGCTGGGTATGTTTAGTCTTCAGAAGAGAAGGTTAAGAGGGGGCATGATAGCCATGTGTAAATATTTGAAGGGATGCCATGTAGAGGAAGGAGAGGGCTTGTTTTCTGCTGCTCCAGAGACCAGGACAAGGAGCAATGGATTCAAGCTGCAGGAAAGGAGATTCCACCTGAACCTCAGGAAGAACTTCCTGACAGTCAGGGCTGTCCAGCAGTGGAATCTGCTGCCTCCATGGAGTCTAGTGGAGTCTCCTTCCTTGGAGGTTTTTAAGCAGAGGTTGGATGGCCATCTGTCGGGGGTGCTTTGAGGGTGTTCCTGCATGGCAGGGGGTTGGACTGGATGGCCCCTGGGGTCTCTTCCAACTCTACATTTCTATGATCTTATGTATCCTGCCTCGAGCCCTGGGGAGAGGTGGGTAACAAAATAGTAGTAGTAGTAGTAATAATAATAATAATATGGCCATCTGTCGGGAGTGCTGTGAGGGTGTTCCTGCATGGCAGGGGGTTGGACTGGATGGCCCCTGGGGTCTCTTCCAACTCTACATTTCACCATTCTATGAGGCTGCAGGGAGGAAGGGAGAGGTTGGGACAAGAGCAGCCCCCACCCGAGTTGCACGAAGGAGAAGCGGGGAAGCCCCTCCTCCTCCTGGGCTTCCTGGCGAGGGAGAGGAGAGGGAGCCCTGGTGGGCGGAGGCGGCAAGAGAGGCCGGGGTGGAGGTACGGGGAGGGGGAAGGGGAGAAGGTTCCCCCTTGTTGCGGGGGGAGAGGCTCCCCATTGTTTTCACCCCCTTGGGAAGGAAAGGCACCCCCTCCCCTCCCCAGAGATCGAGACCCCTCTCCTTCCCTGGCAGGGCCTCCCATCTCTCCCCCCCCGCTTGGAAACGACCTCCAGCGCTGCCTGGTGGGAAGAGCCGTCCTGTCCTGGGTGGGGAGGGGGCTGTGAGGAGGGAGGGGGGAGAGAGAGACACCCACCCACCCACCCCCCCGGTTCAAGCAGCGGGAAGGACTGGGCCTTGGTTCTGCGGGTGTTTCGGGTTCGGCTCCCAGGTTCCCGGCCCGCGTGCGTTGGGGCAGCGTGGGAAGGGGGCGCCTGGGCTCGCTCTGGCCCTCGGGGGCGCCTGCGGCCTGGAGGGAGGGAGGGAAGGGGGCCTTCTGGCTCCTCTGCGCAGGCGCTGCCAGCACTCGGGGGGCTCAGGGAACAGTCCTGGCCGTCCCTGGGGGGTCCCCCTTTCCCCCCTGCTTTTAAAATGTCCCCGTTTCCTTCCTCCTCTCCCCCCCCGTTTCTTCTCAGCTTCCTCCTGTTGCCACAGGCTGGGCTCAGAATGCCAGAGGAGCCCCCACTCCCCTAACTGAGGGGAGGGGAGGGGGCGCAGCCTTTTCCTTTCCTTTCCCCCCAGGCTCAGGGGAGGGGAAACTGCTGCGGCCTCTCCTCCCTGGGGGGCTTCCCTGCCCGGTCACTTCTGCCACCCCCCTGGCCAGGCTCTGGTCCTGCTGGGTCCCCTGTGCCCTGGGTTTCCCCTGCGAAGCCTTGGAGGGAGCGGCACAGAGACCCCTGCCCACCTCCACACTCTGTTTCCCATCCTCCCCGGCAGCTGGGATGGAGAAGGACCCCCCCTCGGTCTGTGATCCCAGCTGGAAGGCCAGAGAGCCAGCGTGACCCCTAGCCCTTGGTGGCCCTTGGTAGCCCTGTGCCAGATGCCCTCCCCAGGCTACAGGCTCCATTGGCATCTAGGAAGAATAAAGTATTTGTATTATGCAAATAGAATACTGAGAAAAGATTGGGAATATCTCTCTGTGATAACACACTCATTTTGCGAAGGTGATTTCTTTTGGGGGGAGGGAAGCTGTTTGGCAAAATGGAAGACCATCCCTCAGTGTAAATGTCAGAAGGAGCCCCCCCCCGGTCATGACTCCTCCCTTCTGTCTCTACAACAACCCAGCCAGATAGGGAGCATCTGGCCCAAGATCACCTCAGACTAATTTTGTGAACTTTGAGTAGTACAGAAATGCCTTCTTTCTTTCCTACAGGATTCAGGTGGGGATCCCAGCCAAATGGGATTGTGCGGATAGATCTCCAGTTTGGGACACTAACTAAATCTGCCTGAGAGGTGGGAAGAGAAAAGAGGAGGTTCGCAAAACTGATCTGGGTTTAGGACGTATCGTATTTATCACACCTTGGTGAGCAAAAGTAACATAAAGAAGCAGGAATGAGTGAATGGAAAATAATACAATGCCCCCTCAACTTTCATGAGGCTTCAGGGTGCAGAATCATTGCAAACGTAAATGCAAATAACTCCCCCTTCTGCTGTCCAAGTGAGTGCTCCCCTTCCGATTCCCTTTGGGGCTCCCCCGTCCCATTCCCTTGCATTCCGCCTGGGCAGGTGAGCCTTCCTTCTCTTGGCCCGGGGAAAAGGCCAGGAAATGGGAGGAGGCAGCCATGTGGGTGGAGAAGGAACATGCAAGCCCCCCCCCATGGCTTGCCTTTTGCCTGGGCAAGAAAAAAAAAAGGCAGAGCGCCTGGGCAAAAGGCAAGATAATGAAGGAGGGAGGCACCTACGCAAGCCTTTCCCCCTGCATTCACTTGCCTTTTGCCCGAGTATGGAGAAGGAAGGCAGGGTGCCCAGGCAAAAGGCAAGAGAATGGAGGGGAGAGGCACGTGCACAAATCTTTTCTGCTCTCATTCGCTAGTAGGCACCTCATGAATAATCAGATTCACAAAGGTCAAACCCTTGAATGTGGAGGGAGAACTGTATCTCATTGCAAAATAGGAAGGGGGTCTTTTGGAGGCTGCTTTCCTGCAGTTCTGACTTAAATAGCCTGCTTGAAGTCAGTGAAATAATTGAGTTATGGCTGATTTAAGTTCCACTGTTCTCAGTGGGTATAACGAAGTCGAGATCAAGTATTTAGACTCAAGTCTTAAACAGAGTTTCCCGAAAGTGGTAAGTCCTCCAGAACCATCTGAGAGAGATCTTTGGTGAATGAAAGACCATTGTTTCCTCTAAATTAGGACGGAATTGGGCTTTTCTTCTTGTTTCTGCTTTGTTCTCTTTTAAAGCCGTGTTTCAAACAGCCCCATGACAATCCATTTCTTTTTCAACTATTGGGGTGCAGGTGTAGAAATGGGATGACAGGCCATGCCCCTTGGGTCAAACTGTGCCAGATGTGAGCTTGTCCCGTGGCTCTTAAGTTATAGGAGGGGAGATTTAGAGTTGAACATGAGAAGTTACTTCTTCAGGGTAACAGCAGTTCAGCGATGGAACTGATTGCCTTAGATACCTGCTGCGATCTCTATCTCTTGTTGTTACTGCCATCTAGTTGACTTCAACTTCAGCCCTGCGAATGAGTGATCTCTAAGTCAAGTCTTGCAGATTCAGGGCTCTGGCTTCCTTGATTGAGTCTACTATTTATAAAGTAGTCTTCCTCTTTTCCCTACTCCCTTCTATCTTGACATTATTGTCTTTTCAGGTAAATCATGTCTTCTCATGATACATCCAAAGTATGACAGTCTCAATTTAGTTATCTCAGCTTCTAGGGATTTTAGGCTTTTCTTAATTTTCAGGTGTACACTTGCCTTTGCACTTTCTTCCTTGACTTTCTTCAGTTGTTGTTCCACACCGTTGCTATTTTCTGCAAGTAGGATGGTGTCTCCTGCATTTCTTACCTTATTGATGTTCCTCCACTTTTCACACTTCCTTCCTCTGAGTGTGATACGTGTGATATATTTAGTGTACAAGTTGAACAGATATGGTGATAAAATACAGCCTTGCCTGACCCCCTTGCCAGTTGGAAACCATTCCATTTCTCTGTAGCCTCTTGTCCTACATACAGGTTACCCATTGGGATAGTCAAACGTTGTGGCACACACGTTTCTTAAAGAGCAAGCCATCATTTTTGGTGATTTACTCAGTCAGAGGTTTTGCTATAGACTATAAGTACAGGCTGACTTCTTTCTGAAGTTCTTTGGTACGCTCCATTATGCAACATATGTTTGCAATGTGATCCCTAGTACCTCTTCTTTTCCTCTTCTGGCATTTCTTGCCCCATATATGGTGAAAGTCTCTGTTGTAGAATTTTGAGCATGAATTTACTTGCATTGGGGAGTAATGGAATGGTCCAGAGGTTACTGAGATCCTTGATGCTGCCTTCTTTGGGGACTGGAATGTATATTGAGCTTTTCTAAACTGTGGCCATTGTTTTGTTTTCCATATTTGTTGGCAGATTTTAGTTAGATCTAGAGTAGATTCTTTCTCTAACTTGAAGTAGCTTTATTGGTATATGATCTGTTCCTGGTGATTTATTGTCCCAAGTGTCCTGAGTACAGCTTCCACTTTACATTTTAAAGTTGTAGGTTCATTTTCAAATGGTCTTTCCTTGGAAGAATCTGCTGTCATTTCATCTGTTATATGTATTGATTCCTTCCTGTTTTTATCTGTACTTGGTCATGTAAGGTATTCCCCTGCTGGTCATATAGCATCCCCACTCTTGGTTTAAACTTCCCTTTGATTTCTCAGATATTGAGGAAGAGGTCTCTTGTTGTATCTTTTTGTTTTAAGTCATCTTTTTCTCTGCATTGATTATTATAGCAGTTCCCTTTCTTCTTGTGTACAAGTCAATGAACAGTCAGATTCAGGGTTCTGACCCTATTTCTGTCATATTTTACTTTTCCTTCTTGTCTGTCCTGAATTACTTCAAGAGTTTCATCTGTCATCCATTGCGGCTTCTCTTTCTTTTTGGCTGCAGATTGTGTCTTTTTTGCATTCCTCCCTGACAATGTCCTTGGTTTCAATCCAGGGTTCTTCTGGCTCCTGGTCAGTTAGGCTTAACAGTGCAAATATATTTAAATTTAGGAATGTTCTTCAGGTTGTATCTTGACACAGTCTATGAACGGTTAATACCAAATATTATAGTCTGCTCGTGGTCACGTTTTTGCAGAGAGGATGGAGCTTCTTCATCTTCTGCTTCCAGTTATGTGTCCATTTGGCTCCTGTATTGGCCATCAGAGGATGTCCATGTATACAATTGCTTCTTGGACTGCCTGAATCTTAATTTTGTTGCTTGGATTTTCATTGTAATATTCAGAGATATTTGATATTTACTTATTCTTTTTTAAGTTGCACTAACTTCAACATTCTCCTTCTATGGCACATCTACATCTCTCTTTCTTGCTCTCATTCCTCCCTGAATTTCCACCTTTATCCTTGAATCTGCATCCCTTGGAGGCATCTTAAAAAGAATTCCAGCCGGAAACTGACTGAAGAAAGACTTCTGTGCCTTTTCGGATGTTCACTTGAATTCAACTGAGGCAATCCTGCAGGCCGCTTTCTCCCTTAGCTGAACCTGTCTCACTGGGTTGCTGTGACAATGAAATGTGGGGGTGGAGAATCAGGATCTTGCTTGCCTTTCAAAATCCCTGCCTACATTTGCAAGCAAGGAGTTGTTTTCCCTGGGTGTTTATCTCAGCAAAAGGAGCTTTGGGTTCCCTCCTCCTCTCCTGGTGGCTCCATTCTTGTCTTTGCCTTCCTGGGCTCTTTCCTTTCTCAGTTTGCTCTTTCTTCCTTCCGGAGCATCCCAGACCCATCCATCCCAGGACCCCAGGCGAAACACCTCCCTCCTTCTCCCCTAATGGTGCTTTAAATTCTATGGAAATGGCTCCTAATTCTTGTATTTATTTTATAAAGTCTTTTAATCTTGTGGGCTTTGCTCCTCTAAACTGCAGCCCAGCTCTGGATCTGTGTGTATCTCCAGAGGGAAGAGCTACCATCTTCCTGGGAAACAAAATGTGAGTGAGGTCAGTTTCAGCTCTCCCCCGTTTCTTCTGCTGTATGAATATGCAAAGGAGAATCCCCCTGCCCAATCCAAATTCACTTCTTGTGTGGGGAGGGAGGAGGGGGGTGGAGGATCTGCCGGAGGGAGGGAGGGAGGGAACCTTGGTGGGGGTCAATATGGTGGAAGGAAGGAAGCCCTTCTTTGCTCTCCAATAGGCATCAGAGCTGCTTTAGCTGCAAGGCCTCCTCCTATCTTGAAGGGTCTCCGTGGGCTAAAGTATGTGGACGGTCTTTATACAGGAGAATGTCCTTGCTGGCCAATATGTGTGTGGAGTGTTCGGCTTGGGGTCTTCATGGGGCACGTGGAGAGGTGGGGGACTGTTGGGACATGGCAGAAGGCACAAGTAGCCAGGAATGGAAGGGAATGCAGTTTAAAAGGGGGGGCAGGAAGAGAGAAAACGGAGGCAGAGAAAAGAGTTTCTGTGTCTGAGAGGCAGGAAATGTTGGGAACTAGGGGGGGACAGGACCCACACCTGGAGGGGGGCAGAGGAGGATCCTGATTTTTTTGTGGGAAGTAGAGAAGAGGCTGCTGCAGGGAGAAGAACGGGGAAGCAGGAGGAAGAGGTCAGGCTGCAACCCTTGAGAGAGGTGTGAGAGGCCTATGGCAGGCATCATCTGGGGGAAGGAATGAGGGTGGGGTGTTTATCTAATAATTGCCTGGCCTGGTCTCCCTTCCATTGCCTGGCAGAGGTCGTTCTTGAAGTTGGGGCTGAGAGAGAGCCTTCTGTATATTTGTAGGGCAGAGGAAAGGGGCTTGAGGCCCACCCCACTACCAATTTGCCTTCCAGGAAGAAGGTAGCTCTCCCACACTCCCTCATCGCTGGGGACACACACACAGATCCAGTGTTGGGCTGCATATTTACCAAAAAAATATTTCTTACCTTCTGTTGCATATGAAATATAAGTATTAAGAAATAACACACTGAAGTATTAAGCATTGTACTCTTGTATTTTTTTTTCCTGGGCGTAAGCAAGGTTGTCCTAACCAGATCAATTTGGCTGCAGAAGGAAGTTGCTCAGGGAACTCTGAAGTTAAGCTCCGGGACTCCATTTATTCAGGGGTGGAGTGAGGAGTTGCTAGCATGCCAAATCTTAATATCCTGTCCATTTTCCTTCTCAACAAAGTCTTGCCATTCTGGAGAAAAAAGATAGGAGCAAAACACAGGTGCTTCTCTTATGTGCTTTTCACAGGACAGAATCATTCCTTTAAGGATCTAAGTTTCTGGAGAAAAAGAAACTAGATCCCTGGAGGAATGTTTGGGTTCTGTGAAAAGATCATTAAGAGAAGCACCTGGTGTTTTGCTCCTAAGATGTTCTCATGTCTGACTCTTCAGAGCCCTTGATGTTTTTCTTTTTTTTTAAAATCATTTTATTAAAATTTCACAAGAGTAAAACAACATTTTCTTACTGTTAATTCAAATGCAATATTTCTTGATTCTTCCTAAACTGATCCTGCTTCCATCTTCAATGTCAATCTAATTAACATTTCCCTTAGCACTGCATGAACAAATATTTTATAGGTAGATTGCATTTCATTTTCTTTATCCAGCTTCATGATATCAATACAACTCCATACATTACACTTTCTAACAATATCATGAACTACTGACTTCTTAAATTCGTCTCCCTACCCACTCAACTATTTGCCATTCTTTCTGAATTTCATCGTCTGTTTTCCCTTTCAGCCTTTGTGATACTATATCAGCATTTTTATTCTCTATAAAAGTCACCCACCATTGTTCAACTGTAGGTATTATTTGCATTTTCCACACCTTTGCATATTCAATACGTGCTGTT
>CAOLHI010007575.1:0-2500 GCA_948474755.1 Ctenosaura bakeri
TTTTTTTTCCTTTTTTTTCCAACCTTTTTTTTAAATTTAAAAAAAGGGTTTAAATTTAAAAAAACCCCCCCTTTTTTTCCCTTTTTGGGGGGAAAAAAAATTTTTGGGCCCCCTTGGGTTTTAAAAATTTTTTTTTTTTTTAAAAAAAAAAAAAAATTTTTTTTTTTTAAAAATTTGGGGGGAAAAAACCCCCGGGGGGTTTTTTTCCCCCCCTTTTTAAAAAAAAAAGGGGGCCCCGGTTTTTTTTTTTTCCCCCCCCCAAAAAAAAAGGGGGAAAAAAAAAAAAAAAAACCCAAAAAAAAAAAAAAAAAATTTTAAAAATTTGGGAAAAAAGGGGGCCCCAAAAAAAACCCCCCCCCCCAAAAATTTTAAAAAAAAAAATTTTTTAATTTTTAAAAAAGGTTTTTCCCCAAAATTTTTTTTAAAAATGGAAAAAAATTTTTTTTTTTTAAAACCCCAAAAAAAAAAAGGGGAAACCGGGTTTTTTATTTTAAAAAAACCCTTTTTTTTGGGGGGGGAAATTTTTTTCCAAAAAAAATTTTTTTTTTAAAAAAAAAAAAAAAATTTTTTTTTTTTTAAAATTTTGGAGATTTTTGGGGGGCCCGGGGGGGGAAAAAAAAATTTAAAAAAAAAAAAAAACTTTTTTTTTAAAAAAGGAAAATTTTTTCCTGGAAAAGGGGAATTTTTCCTTTTTGGGGGGAAAAAAAAAAAATTTTAAAAAAAAAGGTTTTTAAAAGGGGGGCCCCCCCCCCTTTTTAAAAATTTTTTAAAATTTTTTTTTTTTTAAAAAAAAAAAACCCCCAAGGGGGGGGCCCCCTTTTAAAAGGGTTTTTTTGGGAAAAAGGGGGAAAAATTTTTTTGGGGGGCTTTTTTTAAAAAAGGGGTTCCCCCCCCCTTTCCCCCCAAAAAAAAAATTTTAAAAAAAAAAAAGGGGGGTTTTTTAAAAAAGGGAAAAAGGTAAAATTTTGGGGTTTTTTTTACTTTTGGGGTTTTTTGGGGGGAAAAATTTAAAAAAATTTAAAAAAAGGGAAAAAAAAAAACCCCAAAAAAAGGGGGTTTGGGGTTTTTTAAAAAAAAAGGGGGAAAATTTTAAAAGTTTAAAAAAAAAAAAAGGGAATTTTTTTTTCCTTTTAAATTTTTTGGGAAAATTGGGGAAAAAAACCGGGGAAAAAAAAACCCCAAAAAATTTAAAAAAAACCCCCCCGGGGTTTTTTTTTGGGCCCCCCCCCCAAAAAATTTTTAAAAAACCCCCAAAAACCCCCCCCGGGGGGGGGGGCCGCAAATTTTTTTTTTTTTGGGGAAAAAATTTTTTTTTGGGGGGGGCCCCCCGGGG
Organism: Ctenosaura bakeri; assembly: GCA_948474755.1. NCBI lineage: Eukaryota > Metazoa > Chordata > Lepidosauria > Squamata > Iguanidae > Ctenosaura > Ctenosaura bakeri. Next base: position 1,334 of record CAOLHI010007575.1, read on the forward strand.
GGGGGCCCCCGGGCCCCGCCCCTTCCCCCCCCCCAAAAGGGGGAAAAGGGGGGGGCCCCCCCAAAAAAACCCAAAACCCCCCCAAAAAAAAAAGGGGGGGGGGGGGGGGGGGGAAAAAAAAAAAAAAATTCCAAAGGGAAAAAAAAAATTTTGGGGGAATTTTTTTGGGAAAAAAAATAAAATTTTTGGGGGTTTTTTGGTTTGGGTTTTTTAAAGGCCAAAAAACCCCCCTTTAAAACCCCCTTTTTTTAAGGGGGAAAAAGGGGGAAATTTTGGGTTTAGGCCCCCCCCAAATTTTTTTTTGGGGGGGGCCCTTTTTTTCCCCCTTTTAAAAAAAAATTAAAAAAAGGGTTTGGTTTTAAAAGGCCTTAAAAAAAAGGGGGGCCCCAAAAAATTTAAAAGGGGAAAAAAAAAAAGGGGGGGGAAAAAAAAAAAAAGGGGGAAAAAAAAATTTTTTTTAATACAATTAAAAAAAACCGGTTTTTTTTTTTTTTCTTTCTTTAAAAAATTTTTTTTTTTAAAAAAAAAAAAAAATTTTTTTTTAAACCCCCTTTTAAAAAAACCCCCCCCAAGTTAAAAAAGGGGGAAAAGGAACCAAAAAAATTTTAAATTTTTTTTGGGGGAAAACCCCCCCCGGGGTTTGGGGGGAAAATTTTTTGAAAAAGGGATCCCAAAGGGTTTTTTTAAAATTTAAAAAGGGGGTTTTTTGGGGGGAAGGGGTTTTTTTAAAAATTTTTCCCCCAAAAAAAATTTAAAAAGAATTTTTCCCAAAAAAACCCTTTTTTTTTGGGGAAAATTTTAAAAAAAAAGGGGGGGGGGTTTAAAAACCCCCTTTTTTGGGGGTTTTTTTTAAAAAGGGGGGGGAAAAAAAAATTTTTTTTTTTTCCCCCCCCCCTTTTTTTTTTTTTAAAATTTTTTCCAAAAATTTTTTTTTAACCCCTTTTGGGGTTTTTTAATTTTGGGGGAAAAAATTTTTTAAAAAAAAAAAAAAGGGGGGGGGTTTTTTTTTTTTTTTTGGGGGTTAAAAAAAGGGGGGGGAGCCCCCAAAATTTTTTTTTTTTAAACCCCAAAAGGAAAAAAAATTTTTTTTCACGGAATTTCCCGGGGGGAATTTTTTTTTAGGGGGTTTTTAAAAAGGGGGGTTTTTTTGGGGGAAAAAAAAAATTT
>CAOLHI010007575.1:5000-10812 GCA_948474755.1 Ctenosaura bakeri
ATTTCAAAATTTTTTTGGGGGGGGAAAAAAAAAAAAAAAAATTTTTTATTGGGAAAAAAAAAAATTTTTTTTTGTTTGGTTTTTTAAAAAGGGTTAAAATTTTTTTTTTTTGGGTTTTTTTGGGGGAATTTAAAAAAAAAAAAAAGGGCAAATTTTTTTGGGGGGAAAAGGGGGAAATTTTTTGGGGGGAAAAGAAAAAATTTTTTTAAAAAAAAAAAATTTTCCCCCAAAAATTTAAAAATTAAAAAATTTTTTTAAAAATTTTTTTTTAAAAAAAACCCTTTTTGCGATGGTTTTTTTGGGGGGGGTTTTTTTTGGGGGGGGGGGGGTTTTTTTTTAAAATTTTTAAAAAAAAATTTTAAAAAAGGGGGGGGGGGGAAAATTTTGGCCGCCGGGGGTTTTTTTGGGGGGAAATTTTCTTTTCCCGGGTTTTTTTTTAAGGGGAAAATTTTTTTCCCAAATTAAAATTTTTTTCCCCCCAAAAAACCCCCCAAAAAATTTTTTTTTTTTTTTTTTAAAAATTTAAAAAAAAAAAAATTTTTTTTTTTGGGGAAAAAAACCCTTTTTTTTTAAATTTTTTTTTAAAAAACCCCCCCTTTCCAAAAAATTTTTTAACCCCCCCCCTTTTTTTTTGGGGTTTTTTTTTTTTTTAAAAAAAATTTTTTTAAAAACCCTTTTAAAAAACCTTTAAAAAAGGGGGAAAGGGGGGAAAAAGGAAAAAAAACAAAAAAAAAAAAGGGGGGGAAAAAAACCCCCCAAATTTTTTAAAAAAAAAAAAAAGGGGGGGTTTTTCCCTTTAAAAAAATTTTTTTTTAAATTTAAATTTTTCCCTTTTTTAAAAATTTTTTTTTTAAAAAAAAAATTTTTTTGGGGCCCCCCCGGGGGCCCTTTTAAAAAATTTTTTTCCCAAAAAAAAACCCAAAAAACCCCCCCTTTTTTTAAAAAAAAACCCCCCTTTTTTTTTTTTTTTTCCCCCCAAAAAATTTAAAAAAAAATTTTTTTTAAAAAAAAAATTTTTTTCCCCAAAAAATTTTTCCTTTCCCCCAAAAAAAAAAGAAATTTTTTTTTTAAAAAAAAAAAAAATTTTTTTTTTTTTTCCCCAAAAAAAAAAATTTTTTTTTAAGGGGAAAAAAAAACCCAAAAAAAAAATTTTAATTTTTTGGGGGGGGCCCCCTTTTTTTTAAAAAAAAAAATTCTTTTCCCCCCCCCTTTTTTAAAAATTAAAAAAAATTTTAAAAAAAGGGGTTTTTTTTTAAAATTTTCAGGGGTTTTAAATTTTGTAAAAACCCAAAAAATTTTTTTTAAAAAAAGGGGGTTTTCCCCCGGGAAAATTAAAAAAATTGGTTTTTGGGGGAAAAAGGGCCGGAAAATTTTTTTTTGGGGAAAAAAAAAAAAATTTTTTTTTTTTGGGGGAAATTCCCCAAAAAAAAGGAAAAACCCCCCAAAAAAAATTTTTTTTTTTTTTTTAAAAAAAACCCATTTTTTTTTTTTTTTTTTTTAAACCCCCCCAAAAAAATTTAAAAACCCCCAGTTTTCCCCCTTTTTTTGGGAAATTTCCCCAAAAAAAAAGGGGGCCCCCCCTTTTTTAAAACCCCTTTTTTTTTTTTTTAAAAAAAAAAAAAAAAAAAAAATTTCCCCGGAAAAAAAAAAAGGGGGGGTTTTTTTTTTTTCTTTGGGGGGGGAAAAAAAAAACCCCCCTTTTTTCCCCCCCCTTTTTTTAAGGGGGGCCCCCCTTTCCCCCCCCCCCCCCCCCACCCCCGGGGGTTTTTGGGTTTTTAAAAAAATTTTTTTTTCCCCCCCGGGAAAACCCTTTTAAAAAAAATTTTTTTTAAATTGGGGGGAAAAAAAATTTTTACCCCCACCTTAAAAACCGGTTTAAAAATTTTTAAAAAAAGGACTTCCCTTTTTTTTTTCCCCCCCAAAAAAATTTTTTTGGGGGGTTTTTTTTTTTTTTCCCCCCGGGTTTAATTTAAAAAAATTTTTAAATTTTTTTAAGGGGGAAAAAAAAAAAAACCCCCCCCTTTTAAAAAATTTTTCCCCCTTTTTTTTCTGATGTACCAAAAAAAATTTTGGGAGGGGGTTTTTTGGCTGCTGCCACCACTGATTTTCACTCACAATTTCAAATCTGGAGGATACTTCACAGCTAAAACCTGGTAAAAAGGAATGTTTTTTTCCCTAACAAAATCTCTATTTCTCCATCCAAATAGGTACATTGCCCCACCTAGGGTACTTAGAACCACAGAATCATAGAGTTGAAAGATACCACAAGAACCATCGAGTTCAATCCACTGCCATGCAGAAATATACAATCAAAGCACTCCTGGCAGATGGCCATCCAGCCTCCATTTAAAAATCTCCAGAAAAGGGAGTTTCCCCCCCATACTCCAAGGCAGCATATTCCATCATTGAATTGTTCTCACCATCAAGAAGTTCTTGCTAATGTTTAGGTGAAATCTCTTTTCCTGAAGTTTGAAGCCATTGCTCTGTGTCCTATTCTTTTGGAGAAGCAGAAAACAAGCTTACTTCATCCTCCATATGACCTCCCTTCAAATATTTAAACATGGCTATCATGTCATCCCTAACCTTCTCTTCACCAGGCTAAACATCCCCACCTCCCTAAGTCACTACTCATAGGGCAGGGTTTTCCCCAGGCCTTTTAACATTTTGGTCACCCTCCTCTAGGTACTTTTCAGCTTGTCAATATCCTTCTTGAACTGTGGTGCCAAAAACTGGACACAGCATTCCAGGTGGAGTCTGATCAAAGAAGAATATTGCTAGTACTTCCCTTCACCTAGACACTATACTTCTATTGATGAAGTCTAGAATCTCACTGGCATTTTTAGCTACTGCACCACATTACTGACTCCTGTGTAGACTCACATGTACTATAGTCAAACTAGGTGTCTGACTTTTTTAATCTGTGCATTTCCTTTTTTTTTCCTGCCCAAGTGTAGTCCCTTTTTTATTTCTCCCTGTTGAAATTCATTTTGTTAATTTTGGCCCCTTTTTAATCTGTTTAAAGGGCCCTTTTAAATTTTGATCTTGTCCTTTGAAATATTAGCTACTCCTCCTAATTTGATGTCATCTGTAAATTTGATAACAATGTCCTCTATTCCATCATCCAAGTTATTGATAAAGATGTTGAATAGTATTGGGCTCAAGACAGAACCTAGTGGTACCCCTCTAGTCACTTCTCTCCCCGAATGAAGAGGAGTAATCTGTGAGCACCCTTTGGTTTTATTTGTAGCCAATGACAAATCCACTTAACATTGTCATTGTCTGTCCCATATTTTACTAGCTTGTTTTCTAAAAAATGATAAGATTAATCTGTCATGACTTATTTTTGGCCCTTTTTCACCTTACCTTCGTCACAGCAGTGGGGAGAGGCACTCACACAAGCAGCCGCTCACACGAGCCGCTCATGACAGCCCTTCTGCCTCCCCCCATCGGCTTCCTGGTAGCATGACCGTTGCACTAGCACCCCCCTCTTCCTTCTGCAGTGCAGTCTGGGAGCTGTAGGCTGCGCTGGGTCAGGAAGCGCGACTACCCCCGGGTCGCCGAGGGTGCCGCAAGCATTGCGCAAGCACACAGTATTTTTGGCTTACAAACCAAAAAAGAAAAACCGGGGCACACCCCGCTTTAGCCTCTTGAGTGTTATTCGGTGGGAGTCGTCGTATGGAACAACGCTCCCATTCACGTGATGCTCAAGGGGCGCTCACACACAAAAAAATCCCTCGAAAACGGCCTTTGAGAAACCCACGCTGACATTTCATGATCATGGCATTCTTTTCTTTAAATACTTACAGGCTGTCTGTTTAATGATCTGCTCTAGAATTTCTCCAGGTATTTTTGTCAGGATGAGTGGATGGTAATTGTTTAGGTTCTCTTTATTTCCCTTTTTTTAACATAAGGACAATATTTGCCCTAAAAAAAAAATTTTTTAAAAAACCCCCCAAAAAAAAAAAAGGTTTAAAAGGGGGGGGCCCCCCCCCCCCCTTTTTTTTTCCCCCAAAAAAAGGGGGGGGCCCCCCCCCCCCCAATTTTGGGAAAAAACCCCTTTTTCCCCCCCCCCCAAAAAAAATTTTTTTTAAAAATTTTTTTCCGGTTAAATTTTTCCCCCCCCCCCCGGGGGGGGGCCCCCCCCGGAACCCCAAACCCCCCGGGGGCCCCCCCCCTTTCCCCGGGGTTTTTTTTAAAAAAACCCCCCCCGGGGGGTTTGGGGGTTGGGGGGGGCCGGGGGCCCCCCCCCCCGGGGGGGGGAAAAGGGGGCCCCGGGGTTTTTTTTTCCAAAAAAAAAAATTTTCCCCCCCCGGGGGCCCCCCCTTGGGGTTTTTTGGGGGAGATTTGGGGAAAACCCCCCCCCTTTTTAAGGGGCCCAAAAAAAAAGGGGGGCCGGGGGGGGGAAAAACCCCCAAATTTTTTTCCCCCTGGGATTTTTTTTTCCCCCCCCTTTTTTTTTTTTGGAAATTTTTCCAATTTTTTTAAAAGGGTTTTTTTTTTTCCCCCCCAAAAAAAAAATTTTTTTTTTTTTTTTCCCCCCCGGAAAAAAAAAAGGGGCTTTAAAATTTTTTTAAAAAAAAAAAAAAAACCCTTTTTTTAAAAATTTTCCCCAAAAAAAAATTTTTAAACAAAGGGAAAAAAACTTTCCCCCTTTTTTAAAACCCCGGGGCCCCCTTTCCCCCCTTTTTTCCCCCCCCACAATTTTTTAAAAAAAAAAAGGGGTTTTTTTTTTTTTTTAAAAAACCCCCCCCTTTTTTTTCCCCAAAAAAAATTTAGTTTAACAAATTTTAAAAAACCTTTTCCCCCCAAATTTTTGGGGAAATTTTTTTTTTTTTTATTTTTTTTAAAATTTTTTAAAAAAAAAAAAAACTTTTAACCAAAAAAAAAGGGTTTTTTTAATTTTTTTTTTTCCCAAAAAATTTTTTTTTTTAAAAAAAAATTTTTTTTTAAAAATTTTTTTTTTTAAAAAATTTTTTTTTTAAAAATTTTTTTTTAAAAAAAAAAATTTTTTGGGGGGAAAAAAAAATTTTTTAAAAAAAAAAAATTTTTTTTTTTAAGGAAAATTTTTAAAAAATTTTTTTTCCCCCCTTTTTTTTTTAAAAAAAAAAACCCCCCTTTTCCCAAATTTTTTTCCCCTTTTTTAAAAAGGGGGGGAAAAAAAACCCCTTTTTTAAAAAAAAAAATTTTTTTTAAAAAAATTTGGGAAAAAGGGGGGTTTTTTTAAAAAAAAAAAAAAGAAAAATTTTTTTTTTAAAAAAAAGGGGGCCCCAAAAAAAAAAATTTTCCCCCCCTTTTTTTTTTAAAAAAATTTTTCCCCCCTTTAAAATTTTTCCCCCGGGGCGGGTTTTCCCCGGGTTTTTTAAAAATTTAAAATTTTTTTTTTTTAATTTTTTTTGAAAAATTTTTGGTTCCCCAATTTTTTAAGGAAAAAAAAAAGGAAAAGGAAAAATTTTTTTTTTAAAAAAAAATTTTTTTAATTTTTTGGGGGGGAAAATTTTTTTTTCCCCTTTTTTTTTTTTGGGGGAAAAAAAAAGGGGTTTTTTGGGGAAAAGGGGGGAAAAAAAAAAAAAAAAAAACTTTTTCCCCTTTTTTTTTTGGGGGTGGCCCCCCAAAAATTTTAAAAGAAAAGGGGGGAAAAGGAAATTTAAAGGGAAAGGGGGGAAAAAAGGGGGGGGGGAAAAAACCCAAAAAGGGGGTTTTTTTTAAAAAAAACCCCCAAAAAAAAAAAAAATTTTTTTTTTTTTTTGGGGTTTTTTCCCAAAAAGGGGGGGGAAAAAAGGGGGGTTTTTTTTTTAAAAAAAAAAAAAAAAAT
>CAOLHI010007576.1:0-14668 GCA_948474755.1 Ctenosaura bakeri
TTTCTTTAGCTACTTCCTCCTGGTTTTGATGACTTGTCTATGAACTGTCTACTTTGATTAAGGCCACAGATGGGTTTTGGAATTCACTCCTGTTGTAAGGATTCTGATAGTGTTCACCTGGCTAAAAGAACTCTAGTTGGCCTCAACAGAGGAGAGGTGCAGAGCCCTCGGGTACTTGGCAGGTGTAAATCAGGACATCTTTTCCCCCTTTCCCCTCTTCCTCCTTCTCTGCCTCCTCTTCCCCCTTCAACAACTCCACTGCTGATAGGTAGGCCCTGTGTTGCCCAGTATGAAATCTAATTGTGGCAGAAAAAGGAGAGAACCATGAGGAACAAGTGCCCTAAGATCTGGGGGAATCAAGATCTAACCCACTCTAACCCATACTTGCTGGCATGGCTTTGTTGCAGAAGTGGCAATGGACAGGATGCCTGAAGATTTGCACAGGAGAGTGTCAGCTACCTGGAGGGCATCAAGCTGGGTAAGTAGAACATGGGGTATGACAGGCACACTGCCGAAGTCATACCATACAATCAGCTCCTGTAGTTCAGGCAAAGGCTTGCCCGTACCCGCATAGTAAAGATGCAACCTATTCAGTGGCCATCGATAGTGCTAGGATACCTTAAATAATATAAATTAAGAAACAAGAGGTATTTTGGTTTTGTTTTCAAATCTCACAAAAATCCTTTATAAGTAATACACAAATATTTCCCTACCAGCAATGGCCTTAAAGAAAAAAATGTCCCAGAAATATGTTATAATGACCAATTTACAAGGATGTCAAAAGATCTCTGGATAAAAAAAGTAAAAATAAAAATCCTTTCTCCATGCGCATTTCTAAAAAGATTTCATCTGGCTGTGCTAAGTAATTTGTCAGAAAAGAAAAATACACAAAATGGTATGGTGCATTAGTAGCTGCATTAACCAGCTATTTTCTGACAGGACATCAAATAGACCTAACTATTGTGCAATTCAAGAATATTATTAGATGACATGAAAAGTATATTGTATAACAGTTGTGTTCAAAGACATTGAGCAATTAGTGCATCAGGCATCTCCAGATGCTCCATAAGGAAAGACAAGATATCTTAGTGGATCAGACTTTGGGAGGGGAGTAAACTTGTAAGCACATCCGAATTACCATCTGCATGTTAATGTACTTTTAAATGAATCAAGTCAATCTCCTAACAGAAAGGTTGTCATCATATATTTGTTTTGTCCTGCTCAAAGTGGATGTTCCTATTTATAAGCATGCTTAGGTCCCATTCAGGAGAAAGTTGGGGTATTAATTAATTAATTTAATGCCTAATAAAAATGATTTATGGTTATTCCAGTAACATAGAAATAAGAATCATTGCAATGGTACAGTTTCTGATATATGAAGAATCATCTTATGACAACCAGTATCTTCCTATGAAACACTGCATGACAGTCATGATAACATTATAGCTACTGCTATAGTGCTATTATTTTACTTTCAATATCTTGTGGAATTCTGGGGATTGTAGTTTACTGAGGCCAAAGAGCTCTCTGGCTCAGAATTCTAAAAGCCTCTCCCTAAACTGCAAACCCCAGGATTCCACAGGATGTTGAAAGTGTACTGCAAAACAGTGTACTGCAGAAATGGCCTACACGTTACATATACACATGTAGCAAAATTAGCTTGTAAACACTGAGCTGCAGTAGGGAAGTTATGAGTTGTGCATATGCTTAACCTTGTCCTCAAGCAATTTGTTGTTGTTGTCGTCGTGTAATTTCAAGTCATTTCTGACTTAGAGTGACCCTAAGATAAACCTCTCATATGGATTTCTTGACATGATTTGTTCAGAGAGTATTTATCCTTGCCTTTCCCTGAGGCTGAGAGAATGTCACTTGCCCAGGAATACTCAGTGGGCTTTTATGGCATAGCAGGAGTTCAAACCTTGGTCTTCAGAGTTGTAGTCCAGCATTATAACCCTCTATATTGTGGTTCCAAAGGGCTATGTGCTCTGAACTTGTACTGTCCTCCCAGGATTTTCCCATGTTGAACATGGGAGGTGTTCTTGGGAACATGGGAATATGTGAAGGAAGATTACAATTATATTCATTTGAAATGACAGTCTTCCAACACAATCACAAATCTTAAGCTTACAAGGTTCCCTATCACATAGAGGACTACAACCATATTCAACCAAATATTATGGTCTTATTCAACTCTTAACTCCTCTTCTGGCAGTGTTCATCTATGGTTTTGCAACCAGAAGAAGACATCATTCCCCCTAGATGTCCAACAAAAACAAATGAGTATGTTGTCTGTTAAGCAAGAAGCTGGACCAGCCTGGATGGAGACCATAGCTTGTGGAATGAAGTGAAAGATGACCTGCGGAGGAAAAGCTTATAACCTAGAGGCTTGTTTGTAAAAGATTTAGTTACAGCTGTCAGAAGAATATGTTCAAACGGGCCTGCCTAGAAGTGGGTGGTGGTGGGAAGGAAATGAACTGAATAGAATTTTGGAAGCTGGAAATCAGTAAAGAGTTTAGAGAGTTCATATTTAGCTTAATTGTTATATAATAAATCTTTACAGGTTTTCTTTTCTAAAACTGTCTCCAATTGTTTAAATTTAGAAATTTAAGCAGAGTTGTTTTGAGTGGTCAAAGATGTGTTACAACCTGTCTCTAAGGAGAATGTAAGTCACCCAGTATCCCACCAAAACAAATCGCCCACTAGTTTGCAGATAAAATTGCTTGGATTCACCCTGACTTGGACACCAGAGTTGGTACAGTTCCAGTGGATGTAACTTTGGTCCCTGTTTCTCCAGTGTTGATGGATATTCCTCAGTTTGTGCAGCCTGAGGATCTGGACAGATCTGGACAGGATCCTTGGAGAAGTGAGAGCTGCCACATGTATACTAGACCCTTGCCCCTCTTGGTTAACTAAAAAAGCCAGAGAGGGACTAGCTGAGTGGGTAAGGGAAGTGATTAATTCCTCTTTACATAAAGACAGGGTCCCAACACGCCTGAAGGAGGCTGTGTACGAATTTTGGGAAAGGTACTAGAGCATGTGAGCATGTCGAGGCTTCTCAACTCCAGGGGTTCCTATGAGACAGAGACAGTTTTGGTCATCTTGGTGGATGGCCTACTCAGGGAACTGGATGAGGAAGCATGTCCCTGTTGGTTCTGCTGGACCTCTCTGCAGTTTCTCACAGTATCAACCATGGTATCCTTCTGAGTCATCTTGCTAGGATGGTGCTTGGAGTACTGTTCTACAGTGACTCCATTGTTTCAGGGAGGGGTGTCCTCAGAGGGTGGTGTTGGGGGAATCCTTCTTGACTCCTTGGCCATTAGCCTGTGGAGTCCCTCAAGGTTCAATCTTGCCCCCTGTGCTAAACATCTGCATGACACCACTGGGAGAGGTTGTCCAGAGTTTTGGGGATAAGTATCACCAGTGTGATGATGATACCCAGCTCTATTAGTCTTTTCTACCTAATTCTAAGGAAGTTATTTCTGTGCTAAACAGGTATTGGCAGCTGTTAATGGGCTGGATGAGGGCAAATAAATTGAAGCTTAATCCAGACAAGACAGAAGTGCTCCTGCTTAGATTTGAGAATAGAGATTCAACATGTATTAGATGGTGTTACACTATCTCTGAGAACACATGTTCCTAGTTCGGTGATACTCTTGGATTCAGCTCTGAGCCGGGAGACCCAGATTTCAGCAGTGTCCAGGAGTGCTTTTGTACTGTTAAAACTAGGGCAAACTGAGCCTGTTCCTAGAGAATTCGGATCTAGCCATGGTGGTACATGCCTTCTTTACATCCCATTTGGACTACTGAATGTACTCTATATGGGGCTGTCTTTGAAAAGTGCTTAAAAACTACAGTTGGTCCAAAGACAAGCAGCCAGGTTGTTAACTGGAACTGGTTACAGGGATCACACAACTTCCTTGTTGCAACAGCTCCACTGGCTGCTGTTCCATTTCTGGGCACAATTCAAAGTGCTCATTTTGACCTATAATGTCCTGCACAGCTGGACCAAAGTTATTTGAAGGACTGTATCTCCTTTTATGAGCCCACTGGAATTCCAATATCATCTAAAGAGGCCCTTCAATCTGTCCTACTACCCTCTCCGGCACTATTGGTGGGACCAAGGGAGAAGGCTTTCTCAGTGGCTCCTCCAAGACATTCGAACTCCCTCCCTAGAAAGGCCAGGATGGTCCTATTCTCACTCTCCTTCCAACAGCAGGTTAAGACATTCTTGTGCTGTCATACTTTTATAAATTGACCGTATTTTGGGCTCTTGATACTATGCAAGTGTGCTTTAAGGCTGGTATAGTTTTTAAAGGCATCTTAATGTATTTGATATATAATGTTTTAATTTTATAAATGGAATATATTTGATGGATGTTTTAATTTTTGTACTGGTTTGATGTTGTTAGCTGCCTTAAGTCCCATTGTTAGGAGAAAGGTGGCAAATAAATAAATAAATAAATAAATAAATAAATAAATAAAGTAAGTGTCACTAAGAAAATTCCTGCTGGTATTTCCTACTGCCTCAGGGTGACACCGAAAGCTACACAGCATTTTTAATTAATTCACATTAATTAGTTCCTTTTAAAAATAAAGTTAGTCTGAGATGAACACTGCCAGGGCTCTTTGTTATATACATCAGTGTTCATCAGTGACTAAGTTTCATAATCTTTTAACTCTGGTGGAATACAAAAGTGCATAGATTCACACACAGCAGAGTCATATGGGTTAGTCTCAGCTAGAGTAAGGCCCTTTTCACACGGGGGTAATAAAACGGTGCAGAGCGACCTCTAACGGAGGTTGTCTACACCGTGGAGTGGATTGGGGTGGACTACTTTAGCGTAGTTCCACACCTCAATCCACTCCGGAGCGACCAAAAGTGGTGGTGCTGCATGTTTTTTAAAAACCTCTTTTAAGAGGTTTTTTAGAAGCATGACGCGTGCAGCCCCGTTCAGCTCCGTTGCAGTGCTCCGGTGTAGATTTGCAGGCGCACAAGTGCGTGCCTGCAGATCTGCCGGGCGCGGGCTTCTGGCCGGCAAGCTTCTCCGGTTAGTGGAGAGCCTCCGCCAGCCGTAAACCACCATTTTGGATGCCTCAGGAGTGTGGAGCAGCGAACTCACACTGCTCTGCATGGCGATGGACTTACCCGGCTGCCGGTAAGCTCCGTTTCAGCGCATTTTCCCCCCTTTCTCCCTCCACGTGTGAAAAGGGCCTAAATCTATTGAGCTAATGTCTGGACAATGAGCCAATACATAGGTAAATTCCACTGATTCAGTCAGTCTTCTCTAGTTGGGACTAATAATAGTATTCAAATTACAGACTTTTATTACTATTATTTTAAAAATTGAACAAAATAAAAAAATGGGAATAAAATGTTTTTCTACATTTTGTAAGACTTCTTTACAAAGTGTCCGTCAATACATATGCATATATACACACAGACAGCTTGACTGCCTTTAAAGTGGTAATCTTTGATAATCAAACAGAATCATACCCAAAGAAAAAAAGGGGGGGTAAATGTTAAACAGGTCCTTAGAGCAACCACTGGGAGAAATTGCAAGAATCATCAAGGGTGAAGAATCTGGGAACAGACAGAGTACAGAAAGGAAGGAACACTGTGTAGCAGCAGTTGGAATGAAAGAAATTTCTCCTTAAACTGGACTTCATCTCCCTGTCACTCAGTCTCTCCCCCACTTTCTCTCTCTCATTCTCTCAAGATTGAAAACAGGTATTTGCATGAATAAAACATCAGACTTTCTTGCTTTTGCCTTTCTCTGTGATGTCAGCTGGAATGGAAGTGATAAAGAGCATCCAGTGGCAGTTATAGCATTTACAGGAGCTAAGCGTGGAATTCAGGATACACATGCACAGGGCAGTCTTGTCAGAAATGGTTCTATCATTTATAACCAAGTAAAGGTTGCTTTTCAACTACCTATAAAAATATTTAATACCAAAAAAATATCATGGTTTTGTCATCACTATATAGATTATTGACTTCTAGAATCCAATGTGGGGAAAAAGACATAAAAATAAAAAAATAAATAAAAATTTTAAGCTAAATTGATCTGTCCAAATTATTTGGGCTAAATCAATGAAAAGTTCTTATTTTTGATATCAGTAGGAACTATTGCACATTCCTCTCTCTGAAAACGGATTTGATTTTTGGTATGGAAAGAAGAAAACTCCCTTGAAATAAATCTAGGCTAACTGACAAAATGTTAACTTATCTATTAATATAAAGCCTGCAGCTAATTATAACATTTTTCATTCTTTTATAGTTCTAGAAAAGTAGCAAACTTTTCTAGGGTTTTGGGAGACATTGTTAAAAGAACAGTGTTGTTGTTTTATTCCTTGAAAAGCCATCCTAAGTCACAAAAATTATAACTTTATTGTTATAAATTGTTATATTGCTATATTGTTGCTTCACAGTTATTTTTAAGTGTTCTTTTAAGGAGATCTGTGAAAGAATTGAAGAGGCATATGGACTCAGCTTTCAAGTTTTCATTCCTTCAGCCACAATATATAAAATGTTCTAATGCTGTTTTATTTTTTGGCATATTTTATCCTGATACGTGGTTTTTGCATGTTTTTAACTGTTTTAAAACTTGTATCTCATTTATCTGTATGTCATCTGTCTATCTAAGCATACAACTCACTGCACCATCTAAGGTTCCCTTCCATGAGAATTTCTTGTCCCAATTACAGTAGACTGATACAATCAATTCCTGAATCATACAGTCATAGAATCATAGAAATGCAGAGTTGGAAGAGACCACACGGGCCAGTCCAACCCCCTACCATGTAGGAACACCCTCAAAGCACTCCCAACAGATGGCCATCTAGTCTCTGCTTAAAAGCCTCCAAATAAGGAGACTCCACTACACTCCGAGGCAGCATATTCCACTGCCGGACAGCCCTGACTGTCAGGAAGTTCTTCCTGAGGTTCAGGTGGAATCTCCTTTCCTGCAGCTTGAATCCTTTGCTCCTTGTCCTAGTCTCTGGAGCAGTGGAAAACAAGCCCACTCCCTCATCAACATGACACCCCCTGAAATACTTACGCATTCTATCATGTCCCCTCTTGAATCTGTAAACTAAACATACCCAGCTCACCAAGCCGCTTGTAATAGGGCATGGCTTCCATTTTGGTCGCCCTTCTCTGCACACACTCCAGCCTTCTTGAGTTGAGGTGCCCAGAACTGGACATAGTATTTCAAATGAGGTCTAACCAATGCAGAATAGAATGGTACCATTAACCTCCCTCGATCTAGACACCATAGTCCTATTGATGCAACCAAGAATCGTATTGACTTTCTTGGCCTCCACATCACACTGCTGACTCATATTCAGCTTGTGATCTACCAAGACTCCTAGATCCTTTCACACTTACTGTTATCCATCCACATGTCCCCCATCCCCCATTTGTGCACTCCATTTTTTTCTGCCTAAGTGCATTTCTCCTTACATTTCTCTCTGTTGAAATTCATTTTGTTAGCTTTGGCCTATCTCTCCAATCTGTAAAGGTCATTTTGAATTTTGACCCTGTCCTCTGGTGTATTAGCAACCCCTCCCAGTTTGGTGCCATCTGCAAATTTGAGCAGCATGCCCTCTACTCCTTCATCCAAGTCACTGAAAAAGATGTTGAATAATGATTTGGATGAAGGGGTAGAGGGCATGCTGATCAAATTTACAGATGACACCAAATTGGGAGGGATTGCTAATATCCAGAGGACAGGGTCAAAATTCAAAATGACCTTGACAGAAAGAAATTCTAGGTTGGAGAACAACAACTTTGAAAAGACAAAATGGCCCCTTTTAAAGAAGCCAATAACAAAATATGTTCCCTTAAGATTCCCAAGGTACCTCAAACTCTCCTTTAATAACAGCTTAATTAGCAATCACAATCACTTAATTAATCAAACAATTTCAGTTATTGGCATTGATGGTAATGATTTATGTTCCCAATTTCTAATATTTTAGATTATCAAATTAATTACCAAGCACCATGTTCCAAGCCATACGCAGGTACCTAGGGTAAAAAACCCTGGTCTTCCAAAGTTGCCTCCTCCTGTTTCAAGAGGTCTACAGTATAACCGTCTGTTTCCTCTCTCATATTGTCTGATGTCTAATATTGTCTAATATATTGGCCATTTCCGCACGGGCTCAAAGAAACGGTGCAGAGCGTCCTCCAGAGAGGATGTCTGCACCTGGGAGCGGACTGGATCAGGCCTACTTAGTGTAGTTCCGCACCTCAGCCCACTCTGGAACGACCCAAAGTGGTCATCCAGTGTGCTTTTGAAAGACCGCTTGAAATAGGTCTTTCAAAAGCATGGAGTGTGCCACTCCATGCCTGCGCTCCGGTGCAGATTTGCAGGCTCGCACCAGTAAGAGCCTGTGATCTGCTGGGGGCGGGCTTTAGGCTGGAAAGTTCAGCAGTTGGTGGAGAGCCTCGACCAACCAGAAGCCGCCATTTTCATCCCTGGAGCAGTGTGGAGCGGTGGCCATGCACTGCTCTGGACCAGCCTGGACCCAAGTGTGGAGCCAAGAAGTCCGGTAAGTACTGGCACAGGGCGATTCCCTCGCTCCATGCAGAAATGGCTATTGTCTAATATATTGCCACTCTTTGTGGCTGTTCCATAGCTATGTGTAAATTCAGGACAGCTATGCTTCACTGAGTTGTTCCTGGTGAAATATATACTGTTATATACATATCATCTCAAGATACTTTAAACATATGTGGAGTAAGGTGTCACCAACATGCAGGTAACAACTGGTTCTGTCCCTCCTTTTCGTCAAATGCAGTGGAGGCACAGCATATTGTAAATCAAGGATAAATGTGGTAATGGATTGGATAAGAACAATACACAGATATTCTAATCCAGACAAGATGGAGTTGTGTAGTACTACCAGTGTGTGAGTTGTCAGTCAAACTAAGTAATTGTTAACCTGTTTTAGAGAAAATTGAACTAAGGGATTAAGTTCTGTTTGATTGTGAGATCTCTTTGAGTCATCATTCTCACTGAAGGTACAGTTTACTTTGCTCAAATGTAGCACTTTCACCAGCTTATGTTGATATATGAACCAGTGACAGTTCATTGTTGTCAAGTTAGTAAAGCAGATGAGAGAAGTGAACATGTTGCATATTGAATAGTCCCTTTAAAGTTCAGACTAAACCCCAGAAAGGACTTTCCACTCACTTCCATGGAAGCCACCTGCTGCCAGGTACAATCCTGTCAGAACAGAAACAGTCTAGCTACACTTATCTTGCTATTGCTGTTGTTGTTTTTGTTATTGTTGTTGTGTGACTTCAAGTTATCTCCAACTTACATCAATACTAAGGCAAACCTATCACAGGGTTTTCTTGGGCTGACATGCATAATATGGCCAAGGTCACCCAGTAGGTTTCCATGGTTGAACAAGAAATTGAACTACAGTCTCCAGAATCATAGTACAACACTTGAATAGTATACACATAGGTCATTTCCGCACTAGGCTGTTATACCACTATAACACTATTCCACCTTCAATATCATATGGAATCCTGGAGTTTGCAATTTTGGGAGGGGCTGGCTGGCCTTTCCTGAAACTGCAAACCCCAGGATTCCATAGGATGTTGAAAGTGGAATCATAGCACTATAACAGCCTAGTGAAGAAATGGCTATAGTTAATTCCTTTTTTGGGTTACTGTGATGCATTATAAATGGGGCTACCTTTCTTCCCCAAAGTACAAAAATAAGGTTTATATGGTCGTATTAAACCAGTGTTCTATGACTTGCACTGGATTTCAGTCTATTTTGGGGTCAAACTGAAAGGACCTCTATTAACCATTAATACCTAAAATGACTTGGGGTAATATTACTCAAAAAACACTTCTTCTGAGTATATGTGCATACCAGATACTTAGATCAGATTCAAATATCCTTCTTCAGATACATCTCCAAGTGATACAAGGTAGCCAGCTACTAAGGAAAGGATGTTTTTGAAATGCCATCTGGCTTGTGGAATGCCACCCCAAGGAAAAATGCCTTCCTTGTGAAGTTTTTGATGCTGGCCTAAGGCCATGGCCTAAATCCAATTGCTATTCTAAAGTAGGCAAGACTCATTGAATCAATGGGGTTTACAGCAGAGGTATAACTTACCTTTCATCCTGGAGAGAAGTGACTAGTGGGGTGCCACAGGGTTCTGTCCTGGGCCCCATGCTGTTCTATATTTTTATCAACAACTTGGATGAAGGAATAGAGGCCATGCTCATCAAATTTGCAGATGACACCAAATTGGGAGGGGTTGCTATTACGCCAGAGGACAGGATCAAAATTCAAAATGACCTGGATAGATTGGAGAGCTGGGCCAAGGCGAACAAAATGAAATTCAGCAGAGAGAAGTGTAAGGTCCTACACTTAGGTAGAAAAAATGGAATACAGAAATATAGGATGGGGGACATGTGGCTGGATAGCAGTACATGTGAAAGGGATCTAGGAGTCTTAATAGACTACAAGCTGAACATGAGTCAGCAGTGTGATGCGGCAGCCAATAAAGCCAATGCAATTCGGCTGCATCAATAGGAGTATGGTGTCTAGATCGAGGGAGGTACTGGTACCACTCTACTCTGCTTTGGTTAGACCTCATCTTGAATACTGTGTCCAGTTCTGGGCACCCCAATTCAAGAAGGACATGGTCAAGCTGGAGCAAGTCCTTAGAGAGCTGGGTATGTTTAGTCTGCAGAAGAGGAAGGTTAAGAGGGGACATGATACCCATGTTTAAATATTTGAAGGGATGCCATGTAGAGGAAGGAGAGGGCTTGTTTTCTGCTGCTCCAGAGACCAGGACAAGGAGCAATGATTCTATGATTCTATAGATTGCAAAGTCTGTAATATGATTGTCATCTTAGAATAATGGGAGTTCAATATGTTAGGGAGGTCTCTGGTTTGGAAAGGCCATCCTAAAAGATGCGGTCTTATACAAGTTTTCCAGTTAGATTTGCCAACTGATCTGCAGCTTTTTTTTTCTTTCCATTCTCACCAGCAGGTACACTTCACACATTTTTCAAATGTCTTACATATTAATGCTTAGTAATGACTTCTATATTTCAGTTAATGGATACTGATCTACTGAAAATTAAGCAACCACTAAAAGCTACTTGGTTCTGTTGGTGAATCAAGAGTGAAGATTCTTTTTCGGCCATTTTTAACAGCATCTGAGCATAAGCAGAACACTTTTTTTGGGGGGGGGGCTTAATAACTGCATTTTTTCTGTCTCCCCAAACTCAGTCAAGAATTGTGATCTGTGGTCTGCAGAGATCAGTGATACAAAACATGTTTTTCATGCAACAGTGATGAATTTCAAATTCAGTCTGTAGCCTTTTCAGCTTAAACTATCAGGTATCTGGGAAGCCCAATATTACCTGCACCCATCTTACCTTAATTGTATATGTGAGAAGGAGGAGAGTGAAAAGCAGAATGGAGGGAGCAAAGGAGACCGAGGAGAAACTTTAAGACAGAAGAAGATTGAGGGGAGGAGAGAATATTTCATATGTATAGATTGGATAAGATTACAAAGAGGTTTATTATGGCTCACATCAAATAATCTTATTAGAAATTAAATCAAAGCTTTCCCAGAATTGTCTATTGTACAATAAAATGCAGTAGAAACCACTCCATAATATAATCAATGAAGAATGAGTTTCTGAAGAGAGTGACCATGCACTCCTACACAAAAAAATAAATACTCCAAACCAAACTCTTCCCATCTTTGCAAACTGGGCAGTGAGGGTCGGGGGAGACACCTGCCTTGCATGCCTAAAAAGCCTGATATCCTGAAAGGGCCCTGGCAGCTTGAGAGCCTTGCTTTCCAAACAAATAACTTCTTATTGTTGGGTATATTACTAATTTATTACATATAAACTCTGAGTTAAATACATGAAGGATTGCAATCCACTTACCTATTCTGACACTGACAGATTGCAAAGCTCTGCTGATTTGCTTATCTGGACAGAAGTGGTGGCAATTACTGTGGTAGAGGCAATACAGATTTGGAATGTAAGGAATATTCACTATTATTCATTTCATGGCTGGCAGTGGTGAGAATCGTGTGCAGATTTCTTACAGTTAATAAGAGTGTTTTGGGAAATTATTCTGCACATAAGTACACATGCACATTTTGGATGAGAAGTGTGGGTTTTCGTATATTCACACACAAATGCACAAAACAATGTTTCCAATTAGTCACATGTTTTTGTGGTGAGATTGTTGTTTTCTGTGGGAAATTTTTGTTGCATAAAATATTTCTTCCACCAGATTGATATTGTTTGCACAGAAAACAGTAATCTTGCATAGAAAGCCCACATGGCTGTCTGGAGACAACTTTTCTTTCTGCAAACCCCCATAGTTCTCATGGGGGAAAAAAGGTCTGTTTTCCCAAATTTCTTTAGGATGTGTGAATATTAGGTGAGAAATGAATATAAATATTTGTTTTTTCTTTTTTTAATATTTTTTTTATTATTAAAAAATAAATTTTTATTAAACATACAATTCTTCCAAATCACAATTAACAATACAAAACAATACATACACATATACACATATACAACTATAACACTACATATACATCCTATCTGTTATCATATCTACTTACCATATTCCCTCATACACAAACATAAATACCAATATAAATACATACCCATTCCTAATTACCTCTTTTTAATAATTCAAATGGCAATGCAATCTTCATATCCCTGCACTCCCTTTACAAACTAACAATACTTCCAATTTCTATCTTCCATACATACATATCTTCCATATATAACCCATTCTTCCTCCACCATATGTTCCCTAACTTCTTTTTCCCTTCCATTGAGTGCGACTCTCCTCTTCTTGTCCTTCTGCTCATTTTAGTTTTATTTTTACAGTTACTGCCTTATCTGTATTCTACTCTGCTTATCCTCTTAACTATAATTCTTATCCTACATCTTACTTTAATTCTAATCCTAATAAATTCGCTTCACCTATTTCCTTTTTCCTCTGTTCCTTATTTCAGCTTCTTCATATTTTTTCATTAGATCAGTTTAATCATACATACTTATCAACGCAATTTTACCCCAATACTCTTCCCAAACTCCTTTTAATATTTCCCATTCCCGGTTAATACAAAGTTAGTTTGTCCATTTCTTGAATTCATATACTTTCTGTAAGCATTCTTCTATCTGGGGTATATTCTCTGTCTTCCAATGTTTCGCAAATATAATCCTTGCCGCATATATCATGTAGTATATGATTCTTGAATATTTTCCTCTAACTTTTTTATCTAGCCCATCCTGAATTTCTATGATTCTATGATTAAGAAGATACATTTCCGGGGAGATTGCAAATTTGATTTTAAATATTTTCTCTATTTGCTCATGAATCTGCAACCAATTTTTTTTAGCTTTTTTACATTTCCACCCCATGTGGAAGAAAGTTCCTGTTTCTTGACATTTCCAACATTTAACTCTTTTCTTATTTTTATTCATTTTAGAGATTCTAACTGGGGTTAGATACCATCTGTAGTAAATGTCAGTGTCAGGCAGTGGTCAGGCAGAGGCAGGGGAGCTGGTTAGAGGTGCAGGGCTTTAATGCAGTCAAAACTCAAAAGTACAAAGCAAGCAGGTTTCTACACAGTCTTAACAGAAATAAACACAGGCTGTTAAAGTACATAAGTCAGGTTACTTCAACAAGGCGAACAGGAGGACTGGTCTCAAGTGCGGTCAGGAACAAGGCACGGAGAGCAGGACCACGGTTGACCAACGGTTGTTGCTCCATGCCTTCCCCAGCCTGGCGCCTGCCTCAAATAGCCCTCCAAGCCAGGCGCCAGCCAATCAGGTGTGGCCATGTGGCTGCCCTCCAAGCCAGGCGCCGGCCAATCAGGTGTGGCCATGTGGCTGAGGGCTCGCAGCTGTGGTGTGTCTCACAGCTGCGAGCTCTCTGCCCGTCGCCTCCTCTCCAGCAGGCGTCGAGACCGGCAAACAGCCTCCTTGGCCTGCCGCCAGTGCTGGAAAGGAGGAGGCGAGGCGAAGGCATCAGCCTCCTCCGGATCGGGGCCGCAGGCAGACTCCCAGGCCTCCCACGGATCGGGACCTTGGGTGGGCGGAGCCCCGGGAGCAGGCCCAGGTCCCACCCACCCCGGCAGGCCGGCCGACGTCGAGGGATCTGAGCCTGCATCCTCGAGGTAAGTGGCTCCAGGCCCAGCAGCCTCTCCCGCGGCCGGCAGGCCCACGCCGTCGGCTGCGGCGGCCTCCAGACAAGGCCCGTCAGCCGCAGCGGCCTCCGCGCAGGCCCCGTCGGCCGCGGCGGCCTCCGAGTAGGCCCCGTCGGCCGCGGCGGCCTCTGCGGCATCCACCGCCGCTTCAGTGGCGGCCTCAGGGGCAGCAACAGGGCCAGCCGGGCCCGGGACCCTGACAGTAAATCTTGTAAAAATTCTCCTTTATATCGTAACATCTAGTGAAATCTTGATTTACTTTCCAGGCACTTTGCCACTGCTTCAAGGTAATTGTATGACCTATATCCTGAGCCCATTTTATCATATTTGTTTTAATTATCTCTTGTTCAAATTCTAGACTTAACAATAATTTATAAATCTTACTTAGGGGTTTTTCTACTCCTGGTTTCATTATGTTGTCAAATTCATTTTCTTCTAAAGT
>CAOLHI010007578.1:0-13984 GCA_948474755.1 Ctenosaura bakeri
AAGAAGACCCTGAGACAAACTGGTTTGGAGGCAATCCATGGGGTATTTAGGAGGGGGGGTGGCCCTTTGGGGCTTGCATATGACACTTTTCCCCAGATCCAGTTGTGGTAAAATTTCCTGAGGCAGGTGGAAGTGATGTTGGGGGACCTGGGGTTTCAGAAAAAAAATTATCATGACACTTTGTTTCCCCCCTTTTAGGAAAATTTTTCCTCCTGGATTCAATATTTCTTGAACCAAGGCCCAACCCCCCAAATTTTAATTTACCCCATGGATTGCCTCCAAACCGGGGTTTTTTCAGGGTCTTTTTTGTGGCACAGCCTGCAGTTTCTGGTCCTCCGTCAGTTCCACACCTTTTTTCTCAACCTCCTGGGTTTCCCCCCCACCACCCCTTTTCTGCTGGGATTGGAGTTTTCCAATTATCCTCCTGTACAGGAATTTCAAGGCCCCCTTTAATACCAGCTAACCTTACCTGGTCAGGCTTTTTAAGTGGGCTAATCACTTCCCAACCAAATCATGTGACATCACCCCCCCTCACCATCCATGGCGGGCCACCCCCTGGGCCCTCCAGTGGCGGGCTTCAAGGACCACCTCCTACCCATCCCCCCCCAGCCAGCATATGCACCACAACAAAATGGTATTTTTTAATCTTTTGGGTGGGGGGGTTTTAAGAAAAAAGGGTTTCATTTTTGGTCTGATCTCAGTATTATAATACCTTATTAATTTGTAGTGTTTTTCCTCCAAAACTTTTTCCCATAGTAATGGAAAAGAGCATTTTATGGTAAGTGATTATTGTAAATATTTCCTTCCCCGGTTTTTAAATCATGGGAAAACAATCCCTCTTACGATTTTAAAAGATAAATTCCGGTTCTGATTTCTCCAGGATTTTTGTGTACATTTACACGCAACCCCCCTTAATGGTACCTTTAAATCAATATCCTTCAAAGTAATTTTTTCAAATATAATTTCCGTTTGTACCATCAGTTTCATTTACGGGAAGTTTTTTTATAGTCACTTATAAATGGTATTTTTTTATTTTTGGAAATGGACTGATTTTTTTTTTTAAAAATTAGTTCTCTTAATATATTTATTTCTAGTTTATGTTTTTTTCAGGATCCTTTAACAAATAAGGAGGTGAAACCAAACTATGGTGCTGCTTATTCTGGGCCAGCAAAATTTTGGGAGTCCACCTGCACCAGCACCTCCACCAAAAAGGCTAATTTTCCCGACTCCCTTCCTAGTCCCCCAAAAAGTTACTAGAAAAGTTTTAGAACTGCAAATTTGTTTTTCAAAAAATTAAATGATGCTGAAAATTGAAAGTGTGCTTCTTTGTAGCCTTTTTTTCCCCTTTTTCTTTTTTTGTGCCCCTTAACAGTTGTAGGGATGTTCTCACACTCCTCCTTTTTGTCCATGATGGCAGTCTTAACCATCTCCAATAAAAAGCTATACAGACAAATGCAGAATGTCAATTTGGTTATCACAGCTTTGGGCCCATGGGATTTTCCCGTGACCCCACTAGCCAAAAAAAATTACGGAATTGTGGTAGTAAAATTTTCTTTATTGTATTTAAAACATTTGATCAAAGTGTGCTCATGCAAAAAAAAAGAAGGTAAATTTTAAAATTTTAAATTTTTGGGTATGGAAGGTGTTTATAAAAAGAGGGGGTACCCCCTCTCTTGGCAGATGGGTAGTTTCTGTCCACTTTGGGGGGGAAAATAGCACTTGGGGCTGGGTTTCCCGTATAGTTATTCTGCCTAGCATAACTGTGTTTCTCTTTTTGTATTTTGCGCACAGCTCAAGCTAAAACAGTGTGGCCCAGATCCAAAGAACCATATAAATACTTTCCCAAAAACCCAAGGGAACTTTGGCTTTTTTATTTTTTAAAAGCAGCCCCCCGTCAAAACCTGACTCTCTAGTTTTAAAAGCAGTTTTATATCTGTTTAATGTTTGAAGGAAAAAGCCAGAAATTCACCTTTACTTACTCTTAGTTCTTTCCCCAGTTAAATGAATGGAAAATTTGTATAAATTCTAGGATGGGGTTTGTTTGTTTATATTTTACATCTCACATATATGATTCGGGGAATACCACTGCACTATATCAAGTTATCAGAGTCCACTTAATTTAGATTTTGGTTTTGGATGCCTGTGTATTTTGTTAGGGAAGCAACAATTTTGTTTTAATTTATAAAAGATACTGGCACACTGGTGCACACTGTTTGGAATTGGGAGCATAATAAAATTTTAAAAAGTTTGAAATGGGCACTTTTTCCCCACTAAATTATTGCAAGCCTGCTGGTGGCTTTTATTAAAGCATTGTTCCAGATCATAAGATTTTTGGTGTTTGTGCAATCTTTTTTCCCGAGTCTCTGGTATGTCTGGCTTTGTGCTGTTACGTTTAAATTAGCTTTGATTTGGGAAAATTGGGTTTGCCCTTAGAAAATTTTGAGCATGCTAGTAGGTTCTCCTTCTGTGCTTTTCCTTTAAATAAATCTCAGAGGAGTTTTATCCCATAGAGAAAAAAACCCATGCCTCTCCAGAATCAAACTTCTGTGAATGGCCAGCTAGGTTTTGTCTAGCACCTTCCATTGGGAGAGCAAAGTGAAAAAAATGATGTGTTAACTGAAGCTGTGTTTTTTTTTTTTGTGTTGTTTGTTTTTTTTGCCTTCTTTTTCTCCTTTTTTCCCCTTTTTTTGGGGTTTTTTTTTTTTTTTTGAATTGGTGTGGGGTGTTGTTTGGGTGGGGGTGTTTTTTTGCTTTTGGCTGGGGGGTGTGTGTGTCTGTTTTTCCTCTTTTCCCAGGGTTCCTTTTTCAGGCAAAAACAAAAAAAAAAAAAAAAAAAAAAAAATTTAAAGAAAATAATTTATTTCCCCTTCCTGCTTTTGTTCATAAAAATTTTAAGTATGTAGCTTTGCAAATGAATGATAAAATTAAATTTACTAGGGAAAAAACTGCAGTGTCCCGTGGTTCTGAAATGAATAGGAAGGCCTCCCCCCCCAAAAAAGTAAATTTTAAAATTCCCCCGACTGATGGTACATAATTTTGCATTATATTATTCACAGCTTATTTTTCATAGAATTTTTTTGAACATGTTTTATTAAAAGTCATTTTTCTTTTTTAAAAAATTCTACTTTAAATTTATTTTTTAGAATTAATGTTTCCCTCTAATATAAATTTTTATATTTGAGAGAAAATGGAAATGATAAGTAAATCAAATTATAATATTTCACAATAGCAGGGTGTTTTTATTCTTGAAGAGATGTTCCATGATGGTTTATTCCAATAAACAAAATGCCTTGGTTTGTATAGTTTTTGAATGTCTCTTGCCCCCGTGTTTTGTGTTTGGGAATATCTGAAATTGGTCCCAAACTGGATCTCAGTGGTGGTGTACCAACTTCAGTTATTACTGGAACAGAAAAATTTCTTCTTATCATCATCACCTTTTTGTACACTTTGTACACAGTCTTTCCATTGTACATTTGTACACAGTCTTTCTCAAATTGTTTGAAGATTTGGTAGGTATACCTCAGTCAACAAAGTGATTGTGCTAGACATTATTTCTTTAGCAGAAATTTTTGGTACCAAAGACAATAACCTAAAAAATAGTATAGGTTCTTGCATCACAAAAAAGCAGAGTAGTTTGAACATGTTTCAACAACTTTTTATTCAGAATTAAAGATAGGCATATGTGAAATGAAACAGCCAGGTCAGGTAAGGCTTACATGAGAAAAAAAAAAAACCTTTGAACCTTCTGAGACCAAGACTTCTTCTAAAATGCATCCGGGTGATTTTTTTTTTCCTTTTTTTTGGTGACCAGAGTTAGAGACTTTTTTTTATAATAATGTATTGGGAAAGTTAGAGGAGGTATATTTGTTATCCCCTTTTTTCTCTGTTTTGCTGTTCACATGCTATAAGAGTTTGAAAACAGCTGTGCCCCTTTCCTGTTTTATGCTGACACACACATATCTCAGGAGTAGCTAGAAAACAACCCCCTTTATCCACCTCAATTTTTGCATTTTTTACTGTAGAAATGCTGCTGTCAAAAGTCTGTGTTTTTTTAGCCCTCTTTTACCTCTTCCCAGTGTCATGCTGCTAAAAAATCCCAAAAGGAAAAAGGAAAGAATTCTGGACATAAAAAGGCTTTGTTTAAAAAAAAAAATTCTTTCTCAGAGGCTTTTTAACTGAGGTATGCCTGCTCTTCAGCAGTTTTTTAAAGTAATCATGGGGAAAGGGGGGGGCTATTATTAAAAGGAAGGACAATTAATTTATACTTAAAACAAATATACACATGGCTTAAAATTAGAAAGAGTTATTTTTCCTATGGGGACTAAAAAAAATATTACTAATTTAAGGTTAAAAATACTTCCATGAAATATTTATATCAATTAGAATTTGCCTAGCATTTTTATCTAAGGGTTTTAGAAAGGATAATTATTTGGGTTTTGGAGACTATATGGCCACTCTTAAGTTACGACAATAGTGACTGTTAGTATGGTTTAATTAACACTTTTTTATTAGGCATTTTTTTTAGAACTTCAAAGTAGTGTGAATTAATCTGACAGGATTATAGTGTAAGCATGATAGGACAAAAAGGGGGCCTCATAACTGAAAAGGGGGGAGGGGAATGGTGGGTTTCAAAAAATAGGACTATTCCCAAAAATGCTTTCAAAAGTGACATTGAAAAAACATTTGCAAAGATTTGTTTAGCCAAACAGACCAGATCTTTTCCATGCTTTGAATTTTGCAGACAGAAGGATGTTTTAGTAAGAAGAAGGGGGGAGAAGAGTAGTTGGGTATATCTGGGTATGAAGCAACACACAGCTTGGCTTCTTTCTTTTTGGGGGGGGGTTTTGGGGGGGATGAGGATCATTTTTTATATAAGCCCTACCTGCTTTTGAAATGATAAAAACCCTTATGCAGATTTTGTCATCTTTAAAAGCCATATATTGTTCAACTTGAAACTCCCAGTGTATTATTTTTTAAAAAACAGTTTACAGAAATGCTGTTTTTGTGCTTGGATGTGAAATTTTCAAAGTACTGAATTTTGGCAAAATTTGGAAATATAGAAGGTTTTTTGGGCCACAGATTTTTGACTTTAGTTGACATCATATCTTGTAGTATTGGCTTTAACATGTCAGTTGTATCACTGTCCTTAAACCTACTATTTATGTCAAAATCTGACAAGAGCAAATTGGAGAAATAAAACCATCTGTACTGTTCTATTTAGTGGTTGCAAATCTTTGGGTACAGGTTACTTTGTTAATCACCTGCTCTTGCCTGCTAACTTGTTGCTTCCCCTTTTTGATTCAGGTGATTGAAGATGACAGGAATAATCGTGGGGCAGAGCCATTTGTAACAGGAGTCCGTGGACAAGTGCCACCCCTTGTCACTACCAATTTCTTGGTCAAAATCAAGGTAAAAGAATGTTCATGAAGTCAAAAGATATGTTCTTCCCCCCCCCCGCCCAAAAGGGAAATGTCATATGTAAATTTAGATAATGTTTTAAAGGATAAAACATTTGTTTTAGAGGTTTGAAAGTATGTTATTACCTGCACATTAACCAAGGGATTAACACTTGTAAGTGTCCATTTAAGAAAATAGAAGAATTAGTTTTGGAATATTCACATCCCTTGCAAATTACAGGGTTTTGACTCTTAATGAAAAGGTACTTGGATTTTATCCCTTTAGCTAGTTAAAGGGAGGCAAGTATAAATTATATAAAGCTTAATATTAAGCCTTAATTTTTAAGCCATTCTATAATACTCAGGGTTTGTCTATTTGACTTAACAAAGAAAATTTTATTTACAAGAGCAATAAGTTGTGATGATACCACAACAGGTGGTTGGTATCCAGAACTTTGTCATGAACTTTATTTTTTTGGGCAAATACTAATTATAGTTTTGGTATCAGAGTTACCAATTTGCACATCTTCTTGATATGTGTAGTTGAATATTTAAACTTGTACACTTGCTGATTTTGTGGACAGTTGGGGAGGAAAGGGGAAAATGTTGGAAATTCCTGGTGAAATTGCTTTTTAGAAATGCTGAGCCCCCCTAGCCTCTAGCTTGGGGGTTGTTTTGGGAGGATCTATAAAACTGCAACAAAATATAAAGGTAAATTTGAATAAGCATCCCCCGTTTTTGGAGTGATGGCTGGAGTGTCTCTGTTCATAATTTGGGTTTCTCCTATTCCTATACCTTGGTGCCAAAAAAAAAATTGTCCTCAGTAACTTACCCCATGTTTGTGGTAGCTAGGCCTTTATTGTTTTACTTGTAGCAAAATATTTCCTCACAACCAAATGGAAAATTATAGATGATTTTTTTAGGTTTCATCTACAGTGGCTGGGGTACCTAGATATGTGGAGCCAAACTGTTTATCTTCTGCCTATACATATATACCTTGCCTGACACCTTTTTTATTGAGCTGATTTATGGTTTCTTGTATGATGAAGAATTGTGTAAACTGCCTCATCCTGGATAGTTGGGTTTGGGGGTCTGAGTTTTGAGGTAGACCATCTTTTAGACTTTTCATTTCTTAACTGCTTTCTCACTAAGCACCAACTAAGTTACACGAAACATATTTCCTTTATATCCACCCAAACTGGGAACACTTACAGTTTTTTTTTTTTTTTTGTTACTTGGGTTACAATTCCCCTGTGTCAAGTTTTATAAAACTGAAACCCTGGCCAGGCACTCATCTTAGATTTTAAAAAAGCAACCTTTAAAAAAATTTTGGGGGAGTAATGGTAAAATTTCCATGGTCAAGAATAATAAAAAGGGAAAGGAGCTCAGGGGGGCATGGGAAATTTTTAAAAAGGGAAATACTGAAGGCACAGTCTAAAACTGTGCCAAAAAGGGGGAAAAAGGGGAAGGCATCTGAAAAAACCCCAAATAATTAACTAAAAAATTCTCAGCTGAGCTAAGTGTTAAGATAAACATGTACAAGAAATGGAAGGGGGAAAACCCCAAAGAAAATTTTAAGCAAGTACTGGGAAGTAAGGGAAGAGGTCAAAAAAGGCTAAAGCACAAACGAATTTAGGCGGGGCTAAAACTTTAAAAACAATAAAAGGGGCTTTTTAAAATATTTTGGCACAAAAAAAGAAAAAGAAAGGTGACTTGCGGAAAAAAGAGAAGATCAAATTAAACGGGGGGGAAGAGAAAAGGCAGAACTACTAACACCCTTTCCTTCATTTTTTTCCCAAAAGGGGTACACCTAACCGGGGTTGGGGGGGGTCAGGAAGCAGGGGAAATGAAAATGAGGGGTTTGGGGGGGTGATACAGGAATCCTGGCCCCCTGGAGGGAATTAAAGGGCTCCGGGCCCGGTGGGTTGAGGGGAAAAAAACCCTGGAATTTGGCAGAGGTCATTTGGAACTGTTTTTTTTAAAATTTTTTGAGAAATCTTGGAGGACGGGGGAAAAGGTTCCAGAAAGACTGGAAGAAGGGAAAATCTTGCCCCCTTTTAAAAAGGGGAAAAAAAAAAAACCCAAAAAATTACCGCCCAGTCAGCCTGACATCAGTCCCCGGGAAAAGGACCCTGGAGCAGATCATTAAGCAGTAGTTTTTAATCACTTAGAAAGCAACGCGGTAATAAAGAGAAATAAAAATGGATTTCTCAAAAATAAGTTGGGGGCCAACTAATCTTTTCTCTTTTCATGATAGAGTTACTAGCTTGATAGATGAAGGGGGGTGTTTTGAATGTAGGGATATCTGGCTTTCCCAAAAAGGCCTTTGACAAAGTTCCCC
This sequence comes from Ctenosaura bakeri, assembly GCA_948474755.1. Classification (NCBI taxonomy): domain Eukaryota; kingdom Metazoa; phylum Chordata; class Lepidosauria; order Squamata; family Iguanidae; genus Ctenosaura; species Ctenosaura bakeri. Next base: position 7,738 of record CAOLHI010007578.1, read on the forward strand.
CTGGCATTCTTGCAAAGAAGCTATTAAAATCCGGGGGTGGACAGGGGTTGTTTTGTTTATTTTTAACTGGTTAACCAAAAAAAGAACCCAAAAGGTAAAACACAATGGCTGCTTTTTGGGGGGGAGTGACTAGTGGGGGGGCCACAGGGGTTTGTCCTGGGCCCGGGGCTGTTCAATATTTTTATCAATGACTTAGATGAAGGAATAGAGGGCATGTTAAAATTGGGGAAGGTTTACACCAAATTGGGAGGGGTTGCTAATACACCAAGGACAGGATCAAAACCCAAAATGACCTGGATGATGATGATGATGGGTGATGATGAAAAATTTTTCCCGCCTCTCCCCACGGATCGAGGCAGTACTACAACAGTATATCAAAAAACATTTTAAAAACATTTAAAAAAAATAACCCTCCCCCCCCACCAAAACCCCTCTAAAAACTCCTAAAACACATTTAAAATTTTAAAAACAAAAGAGCTGGGCCAAGGCTAACAAAATGAAATTCAACAAAAGAAGTGTAAACCTAATTTCCCTAGAAAAAAGGGATACAGAAATATAGGATGGGGGACACGTGACTGGATGCAAATAATTTTAAAAAGGGGTTAGGGGGCCCTTTTTGGGTTTACAAGCTGAACATGAGTCCCCAGTTAAAGCGGCAGCCAAGAAAGCCAATGCAATTCTACTCATTAAAAGGAGTATGGTGTCTAGTGGGGGATTGGTACCACTCTACTTTTTTGGTTTAAAACCTTTCATCTTGAATACTGTGTCCAATTTGGCCCCCCCCCAAAAGGACATGGTAATTTTGGGACAAGTCCGGGGGGTGCCAAAAGGTGGGGCCTGGAAGCCAGGGCCCTTTGAGGATAGATTTAGAGAGCTGGGTATTTTTTAGTTTTGAAAAGAAAAAGGTTTTAAGGGGGGACATGATAGCCATTTTTAAAATTTTGGAAGGGATGCCACGTGAGGAAGGAGGGGGTTTGTTTTCTGCTTTCCAGAGCCCAGGACAAGGAGCAATGGATTCAACTGCAGAAAAGGAGATTCCACCTGAACCTCAGGAAAAAACTTCCTGACAGTGGGGGTTTGGCAAGGGCCCTTGGGGGTGTAGTGGAGTCCCCTTTTTATTTTTAAGAAGGCTGATCCCATCTGTTGGGAGTTTGGGGGCCTGCATGGGGGGGGTTGGACTGGATGGCCGGGTGTGTCTCTTAACTCAACATTTCTATGAGTCAAAGGGGAAAGGAAATTTCATTTGGGAATCACCTAACTCATTTTAAGGAACGGGGCCCTTTTTTTTTCTTCCTCCAGATTGTTTCCCCCACCCGTTTTTAAAGATTCTTAAGAATTATGTGGAAATAACAAGTTTATAAAAAATATAAACCATCTGTACTATCCTTTGGCTCTGCAGTTAAAAAAAAATTTGGAAATTATGGGCATTTAAAATTGCTTTGTGGAAGGGGAAATTTTATTTTTGTGTTTTTTAATTAATCTTTTTTTGGCTTACACTTGGGTAAATCTTTGCCAGCCTTTGTTTTCTGCATATCTTCAGAGTACAGAATATGATTCCCAGAGTGGGACATTTTGGCAGGTGCAAGGACCAGTTTCATCCCCAACCTTCTGGAAGTTTCTTCCCTACACCAAATGAAATTGAAAGGTTTAGCAAGAATTTTTCCCCACTTCCGGTTAAAAATGTTACACCTGGGGATGCACACCTTTTTTTTTAAATGAAAATTTTCAGTTTATTTTTTTAAAAAACAAGTCATCACCTTTCCCCATCTGCCTTTTTTTAAAAAAGACTGTATTAAACCCGGGGCCCCTAAAATACCCAAAGGGACCCCAATCCCAAATGATCTTGGAACTTAGAAAAGGTCGTCCTGATTAGCACTTGGGGGGGAAATTTGCAGCTAATACCAGGTGCTGTAAACTGTTTTCAGGGGAAAGGGAAAATTGGCAGAATCACCTCTGATTTTTCCCCTTGTATAAAACAATAATTTAAAAATTCATTGGGTTGCCATAAACCAACAGGTGAGTTGAAGGCAAATGTAATACAAAATTAAACGGCACCCATTGCCAAATGCAAGGGGTGATGGGAAGTGCAAAAAATGGTTGGAAAGGGACAGGTGTTTTGCTCTGTATTGTCACCCCCTTTAAAAACATGCATAGTCAAAGTGTGAAACCAAAGGGACCCTTCTACAGAGAAGTGCTTTGTATGAACCTATCTATAGCTAAGATAAAAATTTGGAAAGGGGTTTTTTGGGGCCCCCACCACTTTTCCCCTTTTAGAAAGGGTTTGGGGTTTGGGGTTAGGGGAAAAGGGGTTTCTCTCTATGGCACCCTTTCCTTTTCCAAAAAATTTCTCCAGGAGGGTTTGACTTTGACATTGCTCCTGATTTATCTATCAACATTTCATATGCCATATCTAAAACAATATCTTAAAAAATGTGTATTTTGGCATCAGGCAGAAACTTTCCCTGTTTTCCCCGGGTTTTTTTTGAGGGTTTATCCTGCTTGAAGGGTTTTTTTTCTTTGATTTAAAATTTTCTAATCGTTCAGCTTTTTATTATTTTTGTGTGACTTTTAGCCACTTTTTGGAAAAGTAATTTTAAAGAGTGGATATAATATTTTAAAATAATTGAACCTATCCCCTTTTTTTAGGCATTTGGTTTTGGGTCAGATTTTTATCTTTTCTTTTTTTTCAGGGAACGCAAGTCCACGTTTATAAGATGTACATCCTACAATATCCCTTGTACCTTAGGGTTGGCCAAACAGTTTTCAAGTTCCTCTTGCTGCAGTCATAAAGCCTTTTTTGGGAACCGGGCCCAAGGGAAAAGGTAAAATTTTCTATTTCAGATTTTCAAAGGGGGAAAAAGAAATTTGTTTAAATTTATTCTTTGTCCATTTTTTATGTGTTTAAAACAAAAAAATGTGATCTTTATTTTAAAATTCCTTTTTAAAAAAAGCACTCAAATTTTATGCAAAATAAGCAGTGGAAAAATTTTTTTTCCCCGGTCAAAGGAATTTTTCAGCCTCTTTGCTCCTTGATTTCCTTGTTATTTTTACTTTTTTCCCGAAGTCTTCTGGGATGCTAATAACCCAAACATCATGGCAAACAAAATTTGTCCAGGCTGTTTATTGGTGTTTTCACCAACTTGAATTGTTTCTCAGTTTTGATTAAACTACCCCTTTTCCCAAAAAACAGTATTCTGATTGCATAATTTTGGGGTTGAAGAACTATCAGTTACTCTTGGGTGAAGTTGTCACACCTCAAAGTCATTTGTCTCAGAAAATTACGAATTTTTATTTTAATTTCACTAGTAAATTAATAGTGGAATTTGGCCCGGGGGACTACATTCTCTTTTTTGGGCCACTTTATTTCACATTATATACACCCTTTTTAAATTCCCTATTTTTAATTTTCAGAATTTTGGAAAATTTAAAAAATTTTTGTAGAATTTATCTGTCTTCTTTAAAGACTATTGGAAAAAAAATAAAAAGGTTAAAAAGTATTTACCATATTATCAAAATTTTTAAAAAACCCTTTTGCTGTTATTTTGTTTTTCATTATTATTATTAATCATGATGCTAATATTATTCACTTCCCTAAAAAATTTCTAATGCTGTACAGTTATTAAAAAAAAAAGATAGTCCATTTTCCAGATGTTTCAGAATCTGGTAGAACAATTCAAAAAAGAAAATGGATGGGAAGGGGGAGTGTGAGCAAGGTTTTTCTGCCAGGAATAAAAAACCCATCTTTTTTTATCTTCTTACGGGGCCCCTTTGGATGGGCAGATTTTTAAATTTTGGGTCATCTAATTTAATAGCTAGCTATTAGCTAAAGCATAAAAAAAACCTTCATACAATGCTTTTTTTTCCCAGAGACTCTGCAGTGGGAAACCTGCGGGGGTGCCTGAAATACAGTGGCCCTTTCCTTATATTTAGTCAAAAGAAACATATTTAAATTGTTTTAAGTCAGGAATGCAAGCAACATTCTTGTAGTGGTGCTTATATGAAACTTGTGAAAGTATTACCCATCTTAAAAGGGGAAAAAATTTTACATCTATTTCTTAAGTCCACTTTTTAACTCTCCCCTTTTGGGAAAAAAAAATAAAAAATGAGATTGATGGTAACTGGGTGGTCCTGCCTTGGGTATTTTTAAGCGCAACAGAAAAAAATTAAGTAAAGAACCGGGCTTTTATGGCAAGGGGGAAATAGGCTGGTTTGGCCATTGAAGACAGATATTTTGTGATGAAGACACCTCCATAGAGAAATCAGCATTGTATACATACCTCTTTTTCACAAACTGTACTAAATTTAGTAAATAGTCTTTTTTTCCCGTTTTTAGTAAACTGTTGTTTTTGGCAAAAAGGGGTGTGTGAAAAACAATTATGATGGTCGATGTAAAGTTGGAGGCTTCTTTGGGCTGAAAAGGAAATGCACTATTCTAGAGAAACCCCACCCCCGGGAAAAAACTGGGAAACCCCAACCCTCCAAAAGGGGGGATACTGACCATATAGGGAAAAAGTAAGAAAAACGTAAACCCCCAAACAATCTACAGACTGGGGGAAGAAAATTCAACAAAAAGCTATGTTCAGCAAAGGGGCAAAAGGGGTCCCCTAACTTATGCTGGGGGGTTTTTTGGTACCTTGCAGTTGTGGGGCAGGTCTACATGAGACTACAAAAGCAAAAATCCAAACATGAATTAAAGAACATGAAAGACACTGCAGTTTTATCCAGCCAGAAAAAAATAGCGATTGTAAAAAAATTTATAAACCAACCTGGACACAGAATATTTTTTGAAAGCACAGAAATTTTGGGTTTTTTGACAACTACTATGTCAGATTACACAGAGGGGCCCATTGGGAAATCCCTTTAAACACATGGACAATTTCAACAGGAAAAAAAGAAACTTGGAAAGTAAAAAAAATTTTGGGTTTTACCCATTCTGAAAACACTAAAAAAACTCAAAATATCCCTGAACCCCACCCAGACTCTGGAGGTCCCTCTACAAAAAAACAATACAATAGATTGCAAAATGCACTTAACGAAACTGTTATGCATATCACCTGACTAACAACAAAAAACCCTGGGAAATTCCCTTTTTAATAATAGGTATTACACAGGCCAACTGTAACTTTATGAAAATTTGTTTTCCCCCCCACCTGGGAACTACACAAGTATATATTTTTGTCTCAGTTCCATGCCCCCCAGTTATGAAGATGCCAGCCACGGGATCCCAGGTAAAACTTTAGGGGGAAAAATACAAAATAAACACGGCATCAAAGCCTGGAAACCTACAACAACTTTAATTATGATGATCCTCTAAAAACTGGGTGGGATATGGGAAACTTTTTTAAAAATTGGCAAATGTTGCTTCCAGCATTTGGGGCCCTTTTTTTTGGGAGTTTTGTCTTCCACCTGTTAGGGGAAGTAGGAACTTGAAACCAAAGAAAAAATTTTTAAAAAAAATTAAAGGGATTTGAAAACAAAACCCACTTTCCCGAAAAAAGGGTAAAAAGTTGCCCTTTTCCCTTTTTTGCCCAGTGCAACTGGGGCTTTGGAAGCCTTGAAAAGGGACACCCTTTTCTGCCCTCAAGGTTTTTCTATAACAGCCATTTTCCCCTTTGAATATTTTTTTGGAACACAGCTGTTGATTCTGGGGTTTCCCGAAGATAAAACTGGACCTTTTTTTCTGTATCTTCAGTAAGGTTCTTTAAACATAAAGAAACTGGTTTTAAAAAAATATATGTAAACTTTTATTATGCATAACTTTTTAACCAAAAGGGTTAATTGTTGGGATTTAAAAAATATATTCCCTTTTGTTAGCAGAACTTGACTGGGTAAATTATTACATCATTCAGTGGGATGAACTGATGAAGTGGTTCCCATCCCTAGAAAATAAAAAAAAGAAAAAGGGGAAAATTCCCCTTAAACCTCAGGAAAAAATTCCTGATGGTCAGAGCATGGAACATGCCCCTTCGAAGTGTGGTGGGGTCTCCTTTTTCCCTTTGGGAAAGGGTTTTAGGGGAGGGGCTAGGGGTGGGCCCCTTTTCAAGAGTGCTTTGAGAGGGTTTCCCGCTCGGGAGGGGGCCCGGACTCAGTGGCCTCTGTGGTCTCTTTCCCGCTCTATGATTCTATGAAACTTTTTAGTCCCACTAAAATAAACACTTCTGACATTGTGGCAGGCACCTTTAGCTGTTTGTGACTGTCAGAGTTTCTCCTGGCTCTTTTTTTTTTTAAAGAACCAACTGAAACAGTG
>CAOLHI010007579.1:0-10093 GCA_948474755.1 Ctenosaura bakeri
TTTTTAGGGTTTGGGGGTCACTTCCAAAAAGGTTAAAACGATTGTTTTTGGGCTGTCCTGGGTTAATCGTCAGTACTTGTCATGATGCTGAAATTTGCCCATAGCTGACTATTGCATGGTTCTAATTCTTACATTTATAATGAGTTTTCTTTTTCATCTGATGACTACATAAGGTGTTTGCAATTAAAGTTGGGACTGATTGTGAGTTCATTTCTCGTTTTTGTACACATGTGTTCTGCACAGTTGACACAATGAAGCATCCGGTCTTCATCACACTGGGAGACAGGGTTACTTGCCAAGTTTTTGAAAACAGATTATGGGGCAGTCAAAATTCACCCCTTCAAAACTTTTTTCCCAATAATTTTTTTTATTATGCTATTAACAAAATCATAAAATAACAAATAAAGTCATAACATAAGAGACAGATGAGAAAAGAGTAAAAGCAATAATAGCACACAATAACTACACTCTAATCTACAACTATAACATAAAATAAAAAGTATAAAAAAAAAAAAAAAATCAAAAAATAAAAGAAAAAAATTCCTTAACCTAACTAAACTAAAATACATAAAATAAAATGTCTTCCGACCAACAATATACAGTTGGCCCTCCATATTCCCTAGAGTTAGGGGCAAAGACCCTTGCAAAAGTGGAAAGGTAGCAAATATCAAAATATCAGTGTGTTTTGGGGAAGGGGGCTGAGGCAGAGTGGGGCCCCCCAGAACAGGCCCCCAAAAGGCCCCAACCAGGTCAGGGAAAGGAGGTGGGCCGGCATAGTGTCCCTATATTTTCTCTCTTACCCATCTTCTTCCTTGGGTTTGGGGGCAACACCAGGAGAAGGTTTATTGTGCTAAGAAATTGGGCTGTGAGCCATCCTTCTTTTTCCAGGCAGCAATTGGTGGGGAAAGAGAAAGACCGGAGGTGGGTTTTTAAAAGGCTGTGCAGCCTGATCGGAGCAATTCAAAGGAAAGGTTATCCTGGAAAAGAAGTGCTTGAGGTAGGGACAGTGTGGGAAAAATGAGATCACACACACAAATGTAAAAATGCTAGTGCATAATTTATTAGGAGCGTGATGCGGGTACAAGATTCAGTGATTGAACTGAAGGCAATTTGCAGAGACAAAAAAATTATAGCTTAACAGTCCGTTCCCACGGTAAGCAGTCAGCTAATGACCTTGGGGAACTAACTGAGACTGGTACTCACTATGGGGCCAATTCCAGGTGGTGTTTACATAACGGTTCTGATGCACATCCTCTGTTACAAAACAAGGGGAGCTACATTTTCTTACATATCCCATACTAAATACTTTCCACTACTGAGTATGGAGGGACTACCCCAAAAGGCAGAGGTTGAAGAAACTCACAGATAATCAAATCCATGGAAATCAAACCCGCACATGTGAAGGGCTAACTGTATTCAGTATTAATTTAATCCCTATATAAGTAATTATTACATAGTAAGAATTATTTTAATTTTAAAATAATAATTTCTTATACATACCTTTCTTTATTCTTTATGCTCTATAAGTAAAGAAAGTCACTAAATTTTAAAACACATTAAAGGTTTTTTCTCCTTACATTTTCATCTCTAAGACCCTTTTTCGTGGCGCTGGGGTGTGGGATGGCCCCTCGCAACTGGGGATGCCCCAAAAGGGGAAAAAAAGGGCCTAAGATAACTTATAACTCACATTTTTTTAATAACCTTATATTCATCTATCCTCTTTTTCCCCCCATTTTCTCTGTATATTTTAATAATCTTACAATTATTTCATCACCCTCTATAAACAAGGTTTTTTAAAATGTAAATCTTTGGACATAATTCAAATAAATCATTATCCATGCCAAAATTTTCCAAAACTCCCCACTTAAAATTTAATTGGACTTTAGGGCAGGGCATATACTTCTCTGTATAAGGCTACCTCAAATCTTGTTATAGAAGCTACTCTTGAACATAGGGGTTTCAGAGGGAGAAATCCCGGTGAAACAGCTGAACTGGAGTTGATGAAGAAATCTGTTTCCATTAACATTGGTTTAAAATGAGTAAATATTTTTAAAACCTATTTTCAGGTGTAGAGTGTGGAAAAATCACCTTCTACTCAGCTTAATTAGTTATAATGTTCACACTCCGAAAATTCAAATTTTCATAGTTCTCCAAATCTAAGTAAAAATTCCCGGGGCCCCAAACCATGGGGTTTAGTACTACTCTAGACAGTATGAAAACTTTTTTTACCCTTTTTACTCAAGTGGAGAGCTGGACCTCTTTCCCCATTTTAAATGGGGGCTCAGGCTATCTCTTAACATCTGCAAAGCACTTGTACTTCCTGTTTGGGCCCAATTCCCAATTTTTTACTAGGAAAATGACTCTGTGGCTTGTTTTTCCTGAAGCCATTGATTCAGGAAGTAATGAAGAGTTACTGTGCACATCTGGAAACATGTGTGGCAAAAGTTGGCAAAAAAAGGGGATTGCTTTAAATTAAGGTGTGGGGGAAATTTTAGACAACTTTTTCTGGCGGCAACAGATCAAAACAGTTCCCTTTGGGAGTTCGTATAGCAGTGGAGATCTCTTCCAACATGGCATTGGTACACTCAGGCCATTTCCGCACTACAGTGTTAAGTGCTGCTTTCCACTTTAAACCCCCCGTGGAATTCTGAGGTTTGTAGTTTATTGAGGCCAAAGAGCATTCTGGCTGATAATTCTAAATACCATTGTCTAAACTGCAAGGCCTAGGATTCCATAGGAGTTTGAAAATGGAATAGCAGCACTTTGACACTGTAATGCAAAATGGCTCAGTCAAATGTTAGGGGAAAAACCAAAGGAGAAAATTTTTTTTAAAAAAAAAAAAAAAATTTTTTTTTGGGGTTTTTTTTTTTAAAAAAAACCCCCCTTTTTTCCCGGAAAATTTAAAGGGGGGGTTTTTTTTGAAAAAGTTAAAAAAAATTTTTTTTTAAAATTGGTTTTTTGGGGGAAAAAAAATTTTTTTTTTTTAAAAAAAAATTTCCCCTTTTTTGGGAAAAATTTTTTTACAAAAAAAAAAGGGGGCCCCCTTTTTGGGGGGGGGGGGCCCCCCCTTTTTAAATTTTGGGGGAAAAAAAACCTTTTAAAACCCCCCCAATTTTTCCCCCCCTTTTCCCCCCTTTAATTTGGGGGGGAAAATTTTTTCCCCCCTTTTTTTCCCCTAAAACCCTTCTTTTTTTCCCCTTTTTTGGGGGAAAAATTTTTGGGGAAAAAAAAACCCCGGCCCAAAAAAATTTGGGGGGGGGGTTTTTTTTTTTTTTGGGAAAAAAAAAAAAGGAAAAATTCTTTTTTCAAACCCTTTAATTTTCCCCCAAACAAAAAAAATTTCCCCCCCCTGTTTTGGGCCCCCCCCCTTTTTTTTTTTTTTGGGAAAAAATTTGGGGGTTTTTTCCCCCCCCGGGGGGGCCTTTTAAAAAAAATTTTTTCCTTTCCCCGAAAGGTTTTCCCCCCCCCCAAAAAAGGGTTTTTTTTAAAAAACCCGGATTTCCCCGGGCCGGGCCTTTTCCCCCAAAAATGGTTTTGGGGGGGGGGAAATTTTAAAAGGGGGGGCCCCAAAAAAAAAAAATTTAAAAAAAACCCCCCCCAAAAAAAAAAAAAACCCCCCCCAAAAAAAAAAATTAAAAAAAAAAAAAGTTTTCCCCCCCCTTTTGGGGGGCCCCCCCCCCCCTTTTTTTTGGGGGGAAAAAAAAAAATTTTGGGGGTTTTTTTTTTTAAAAACCCAAAAAAAAAAAAATTTTTTTTTTTTTTAAAAAAAATTTTTAAAAATTTAAAAAAAAATTTTTAAAAAAATTTTTTTTTAATTTTTCCCCCCCCTTTTTGGGGGTTTTATTTTTTTCCGGGAAAAAAGGGTTTTTTTCCCTTTAAAAAAAAAAAAGGGGGGGGGTTTTAAAATTTTTTTTTTTTTTAAAATTTTTTTTAAAAAATTTTTTTTAAAAAATTTCAAACCTTTTTTTTTAAAAAGGGGGGTTTTTTTTTTTTTTTGGAAATTTTTAAATTCTTTTTTTTTTAAAACCCCCGGGGGGGGGCCCCCCCGGCCCAAAAAATTTTTTTTTATTTTAAAAAAAATTTTTTTTTTTTTTTAAACTTTTTAAAAAAAAAAAAGAAAAAAAAAAGGGGGAAAAAAAAATTTTTTTTTTTTTAAAAAATTTTTTTTAAAAGGGGAAAAAAAAAAAATTGGGTTTTGGGGGTTTTTTAAAAAACCCCCTTTTTTTTCCCCCCCCGCCCTTTTTCCCCCCCTTTTTTTTTAAAAATTTTTTAAAAAAAAAAAAAAATTTTTCCCTTTTTTTGGGGGGTTTTTAAAAAAAAACCCCTTTTTTTTCCCTTTTTTTTTTTCCCCCCCCCGGGCCCCCCCGGGGTTTCCCCCCCCCTTTTTTTTCCCCAAAAACCCCTTTAAACCCCTTGCCCCCGGGGGGGAAAAAAAAACCCCCCCCCAATTTTTTTTTGGGCCCAAAAACCCCAAAAAGAAAATTTTTTTTTAAATTTTTTTTCCCCCCCCCGAAACCCCCTTTTTTTGGGGGGCCCCCAAAGGGGGTTTTTTTTGGGGGCCCCCCCCCCCCAAAAACCCCCCCAAAAAAAACCCCCCCGGGGGGGGGTTTAAAGGCAAAAAGGGGGTTTTTTTGGGGGGGGGGGGGGGGGGGTTTCCCCCCCCCCTTTTTAAAAAAAAAAATTTTTTTTAAACCCCTTTTTAAAAAAATTTTTGGGGGGAAAAATTTAAATTTTGGGGAAAATTTTTTTTAATTTTTTTTTTTTTTTTGAATTTTTTTTTAAAAAAAAATTTTTTTTTTTTTTGGGTTTTAAAAAAATTTTTTCAAAATTTTTTTTTTTTTTTTTTCCCCAAAAAAAAAAAAAAAAAATTTTTTTTTTAAAAAAAAAAAAAATTTTAAAAAAAAATTTTTAAAAAAAAACCCCTTTTCCCCGGGGGCCCCCCTTTTTTTTTTTTAAAAAAAAATTTACAAAACCCGGAAAGGAAAAAAAACCCCCAAAAATTTTTTCCCCCAAATTTTTTTTAAAAAAAAAATTTTTTAAATTTTTTTAAATTTGGGCAGCCAAAAAAAACCCCCCCAAAAAACCTTTTTTTAAAAAAAAACCCCCCCAAAAAAAAAATTTTTTTTTTTTTCCCCCCCTTTTTTTTGGGGGGGGTTTTTTTTTTTTTAAAAAAAAAAACAAACCCTTTTTAAATTTGGGGAAAAAAAAAAACCCCCCCCAAAAAAAAACCCCGGGAAAAATTTTTTTAAAAATTTTTTTTCTTCCCCCTTTTAAAAAGAAAAAAAAGGGGGGGGGGGCCCGGGGGGGGGTTTTTTTTGGGGGGGGGTTTTTTTTTCCCCCAAAAAATTGGGGTTTTTTTTTTGGGGGGGGCCCCCTTTTAGGAAAAAACCCCTTTTTTTTAAAAAAAAACCTTTTTTGGGGGGGAAAAAACCCAAAAAAGGGGGGAAAAAAATTTTTTTTCCCAAAGGGAAAAATTAAAAAAACCCCCCTTTTTTTGGGAAAAAAAAAAAAAAAAATTTTTTTAAAATTTTTTTTATTTCCCCCCGGTTTTCCGGGAATTTTTTTTTTTCCCCCCCCCTTTTTTTAAAAATTTTTTTTTTTGGGGCCCCCCTTTTCCCCCGACCGGGGGAAAAAAAAAACCCCCCGTTTTTTCCCCCCCTTTTTTTTTTTTTTTGGGGGGGGAAAATTTTGGGGGGTTCCCCCCCCCCCCCTCCTTCCCCCCTTTTTCCCCCTTTTTTTTTGGGGGGGTTTTTGGGGGGGGGTTTTTTTGGGGGGAAAACCCTTAAAAAAAAAAATTTTTTTGGGGGTTTAAAAAAGGGGAAAAAAAGGGGGGGGGGAAAAAGTTTTTTTCCCCAAAAAAAAAAGGGGGGGGCCCAAAAACCCCCCCCCCCCCTTAGGGAAAAAATTAAGGGTTTCCCCCCCTTCCGGGGGGCCCCCTTTTGGGGGGTTTTTTTCCCCCCTTTTTAAAATTTTTTTAAAATTTGGGGCCCCCCTTTTTTTTTTGGGGGGGGGCCCCTTTTTAAAAGGGAAAAAAACCCCCCTTTTTTCCAAACCCCCTTTTAAAGGGGGGGGGGAAAAAAAAAATTTTTTTTCCCTTTTTTTTTTAAAAAACCCCCTTTGGGGAAAAATTTTTTTGGGGGGTTTTGGGGTTTCAATTTTCCCCCCCAAAAAGGCGGGGGGCCCCCCCGGAAAAAACCCCCCCGGGGGCCCCCGAAAAAATTTTTCCCTTTTGGAAAAACCCCCAAAATTTGGGGGCCCCCCCGGGGTTTTCCAAAAAATTTTTTACCCGAAAAAAAAAGGGAAAATTTTTTTTTTTTCCCCCCCCCCCCCCCCCCCCAGGTTTTTTTTCCCCCCTTTTTTTTTTTTTTTTTTTTTTCCCCCCCCCTTTTTTTTTTTAAAAAAAAAAAAAACCTTTCCCCCTTTTTTTTTTTTTCCCCTTTTTCCCCCCCAAAACCCCCCTTTTTTTTTTAAAAAAAAAAAAAAAATTTAAAATTTTTTTTTTAACCCCCCCGGGGGGGTTGGGGGGGTTTTAAAAAAAATTTAAAAATTTTGGGAAAAAAAAAAAATTTTTTTTTAAAAAAAAAAAAAAAAAGAAAAAAAAAATTTTTAAAAAAAAAAAACCTTAAATAAAAAACCCCCCCTTTTTAAAATTGGCCCCAAACCCTGGGGGGAAAAACCCCGGGGGGAAAATTAAAACCCTTTTTTTTGGGGGGGGGGGCCCCGGGGGAAAAAACAGGCCCCCCCAAAAAGGGGGGGGAAATTCCCCAAATTAAAAATTTTTTTTTCCCCTTTTTTTGGGGGGAAAAGGGGGGGGTTTTTTTCCCAAAAGGGGGGGGTTTTTTTTTTAAAAAAAAAAAAACCCCTTTTTTTTTTTTTTCCCCCTGGGAAAAAACCAAAAAAAAACCCCGGGGGGTTTTTTTGGGGGAAAGGTTGGGGAAAACCCCCAAAAAAAAAAAGAAAATTTTTAAAAAATTTTTTTTGTGGGGAAAAAATTTTTAAAAAAGGGGGGTTTTTTAAAAAAAAAAATTTTTTAAATTTTTTTTTTAAAAAAATTTTTTTTTTTAACCCTTTTCCCCCCCCCCAGGGGGGTTTTTATAAAAATTTTTTTTTTTTTTTTTTGGTTTTTCCCCCCCCCAAAAAAAACTTCGAGTTGGGGGTTTTTTTAAAAAAAAAAAAAAAACCCCCCCCCTTTTTTTCCCCCCCCGGGAGGAAATTTTAAAAAAATTTTTAAAAAAAAAATTAAAATATTTAAAAAAAACCCCCCAAAAAAAAACCCCTTTTTTTTTTTTGGGGTTTTTTTTTTCCCAAAAAAAAAAAAAAACCCCCCCTTTTTTTCCCAAATTTTTGGGGTTTTTTGGGGGGGGCCCCCTTTCCCCGGGGGGGGGGGGGGGGTTTTTTTTTTTAACCTTTTTATTTCCCCCTTTTTTTTTTAATTTTAAAAAAACCCCTTTTTTTTAAAAAAAAATTTTTGTTTTCCCCCAAAAAAAAATTATTTTCCTTTTTTTCCCAAAAAATTTCCCCAAAAAAAATTAAAATTTTTTTAAATTTTCCCAAATTTTTTTTCCCCTTCAAAGGGGTTTGGGGAACCCCGGGGGAAAAAGGGGGGGAAAAACTTTTCCCAAAATTTTTAAAAAAAAAATTTTTTTTTTTTTAATGGGAAAATTTTCCCCACTTTTTTTTTTCCCCCCCAAAAAAAAAAAAATTTAAATTTGGGGGTAATTGGGGGGGGAAAAAAAAGGAATTTTTTTTTAAATTTTTTTAAAAAAAACCCCCTAAGGGGGTTTTTTTCCCCAAAAAGGGGGGGCACCCTTTTTTTGGGGAAAAAAAATTTTTTTTGGGGGTTTTATTAAAAGGGGGGGGGTTTTTACTCCCCCTTAAAAGGGGGAAAAAAAAAAAAAAAAGGGGCCGGGGGGAAAAAGGGCCGCTTTTTTTTGGGGGGGGGGTTTTCCCCCCGGGGGGCAAAAACCGGGCCGGGGGGGGAAAAAAAGGGGGCCCCCCAAAAAAAAAAAGGGGGGGGTTTTTCCCCCTTTTTTTTTTTTTTGGGGGAACCCCTGGGTTTTTTTGGGGTTTTTTTTTCCCCTTTTTTTTTTAAAAAAACCCCCAAATTTTTTTAAATTTTTAAAAGGAAAAAAATTTTTTTTGGGGGGTGGCCGGGGTTTTTTTAAATAATTTGGGGGAAATTTTTTAAAATTTTTTTAAACCCCCCCGGGGGGAAAATTTTTTTAAAAAAAAAAATTTAAAAGGGGGGGGGGGGGGCCCCTTCCCCAAAGGGGGTTTTTTTGGGGGGGGGCCCCCCTTTTTTAAAAAAATATTTTTGGGGGGGGGGAAAAAAAAATTAAACCTTTTTAAAAAAAAAGAATTTCTGAAAATTTTTGGGGGGGAAAAAATTTTTGGAAAACCCCTTAAAAAAATTTTGGGGGTTTGTTTGGGAAAAAAGGAAAAAAAAGTGATTGGGGTTTAAAAAAATTTTTTGGGGGGGGAAAAAACCAATTTTGGGCCCCCTTTTAAAAAACAAAAGGAAAAATTTAAAAAAAAGGGGTTTTTAAATTTTTTTTTTTTTTTTTGGGGGGTTTTCCCGGGGTTTTTAAATTTTTTAAAAAAAAAAAGGGGGGGTTTTTTTTTTTTTATTTAAAAAAATTTTTAAAAAATTTAATTTTTTTTTAAAAAAAAAAAATTTTTTTTTTTGGGGGTTTTTTTTGCCCCTTTTTTTTTTTTGGGTTTAAAAATTTTTTGGTTTTTTTTTAAAAAAAAAGGGGGGGGGCCCCTTTTTGGTTTGGGTTTTTTTTTAGGTTTTGGGTTTTTTCCCTTTTTTTTCCCAAAAAAAAAAAAATTTTTTAAAAAAATTTTTTTAAAAAAAAAAAAAATTTTTTTTTTTCCAAAAATTTTTTTTTAAAAAAAAAAAGGGGGGGGGGTTTGGGGGCCCCAAAAACTTTAAAATTTTTTTTTTTAACCCCCAAGGGTTTTTTTTTCCCCCTTTTTAAAAAAATTTTTCCCCTCCCCGGGGGGGGGCCCCCCCTTTTTCCCCAAAACCAAAAGGGGGGGGGAAAAAAAA
The DNA here is from genome assembly GCA_948474755.1 of Ctenosaura bakeri. NCBI lineage: Eukaryota > Metazoa > Chordata > Lepidosauria > Squamata > Iguanidae > Ctenosaura > Ctenosaura bakeri. Next base: position 9,053 of record CAOLHI010007579.1, read on the forward strand.
TTTTTTTTAAAAAACCCCCTTTTTTTTTCCCCCTTTTTCCCCCTTTCCCCCCTTTTTTCCCCCCCCAAAAAAAAACCCAAAAAGGGGGCCCCCCCCTTTTTCCCCCCCCCTTTTTTTGGGGGGGGGGAAAAAGGGGGGGGGGAAAAAAAGGGGGCCCCCAAAAAAGGGGGCCCCCCCCCAAAAAAAAAATTTTTTTTTAAAAAAAAATTTTTTTTTTTAAACTCCAAAAAAAGGGGGGAAAATTTTTTTTTGGGGGGGGTTTTTTTTGGGGGGAAAAAAAAAAGGGGGGGGGTTTTTTTTTAAACCCCCCCCAAAATTTTTTTTTCCCCCTTTTTGGGCCCGAAAACCCAAAAAAAATAAACAAAAAAGGGTTTTTTAATTTCCCCCCAAATTTTCCCCTTTTTTTTTTTTTAAAAAAAAGGGTTTTTTTTTTCCGGGAAAAAAAACCCCCCCTTTTTTAAAAAAAAATTTTTTTTCCCCCCCCCAAAAAAAAAAAACCCCTTTTTTTTAAAAAAAAAAAAAGGGGAAAAACCCCCAAAAAAAACCCAAAAAAAAAAACTTTCCCTTTTTAAAAGGGTTTAAAAACCCCCCGGGTTTTTGGAAAAAAATTTTTTTTAAAAAAAAATTTTAAAAAATTTCCCCCCCCCCCTTTTTTTTTTTTTTTTTTAAAAAAATTTAAAAATTTGGGGCGAACCCCGGAAAAAATTTTTAAAGGAATTTTTAAAAATTTTAAAAATTTTTTTTTTTTTTTCCCCGGGGGCCGGGGGGGGGGTTTTTTCCCTTTTTTGGGGCCCCCCTTTTCCCCAATTTTTTTTAAAAACCCCCCCTTTTATTTTGGCCAAAAAAACCCCCCCCCCCCAAAAACCCCCCTTTTGGGGCCCCAAAAAAAAGGAAGGAAAAAAAACCCCGGCCAAAAACCTTTGGGGGGAAAAAAATTTTTTTTTAAACCCCAAAAAGGGGGGTTTTTTTTTTAAACCCCTTTAAAAATTTCCCGGGATATAAATTTGGTTTTCCCCCAACCCCGAAGGGGGAAAAGGGAAA
>CAOLHI010007580.1:0-14240 GCA_948474755.1 Ctenosaura bakeri
AAATTTTACAAAATATTACACTTCTTCAAAGAAAGTACAAAAAGTTATTAATATGACTATCAGTTATAAGTGCATAACCTACACCTCAAGTTATGCCAGGTGTTGTTTCTGTCAGCCATGGCCAGAACCCCTTTTCCATCTCTTTGAAGACATCCTGCCTCTTTCTGTTTCACTTAGAGTTTTTATTTTTTTTCCTACAAACTGAACAGCAACGTTAACATCCGCTTTTGTCTGTGTAACTAACTCTTTTTTCCTCTGGAAAACCAAAGCCAGCAAAAAAAAAGGAAAGTCTTACGGTTGAAGAGGGAAGAACCCAGAAGAAATTAACAAACCTCCCGTTATGTCCTCTTTCCCTTTTCCCCCCCAGGTATCGATGTGGTCTTCTGACTCGGGTTTGGTTTAACCCAGACCCAGTTTTCCCAAGGCTGTAGTGCCAAGTCGGGCCCAAAGTAAGGGTGGCAGTTATCTTCTTCCAATTTTCCCTTTGGGCCCGACCAGTCCTTTATAAAGTGCTCCGTAGTCCCCTTTTGGTTTTGACTTCCACTAACGGGGCTTGTCTTTGACACAAAAGTCTAGGACATATTTGTTCTGTTTCCTTCAGCCACGGTTGGTTTCCTTTTAAATAATAGATTTGATGGTAGAATCTCCATCGAATGTCCCACAGACCGGGGGGACCCTTCCGGTCCGTGAAACATTCAATGCTTCTGGGCACTTCTTTTAAATATACAGACAAATGGCCCTTTTTGGGATTTTTTTCCAACTGCGACTGAAAAAACACCACGTCCACCTTTTCCCCAAAGTAACGTAAGCTTCAAATTTTAAATAAACCCCCTTTGGTCTTAAACCACTCCGCCAAGACCCTGTTTTGCTGAATCTGCCCATAGACCTCCCTGAGGAAGTCAGGGCCCGCGTGTCTCAGGTGGCTGTCACCCGGAAAGGCACCGGTTCCTCTCTCCACCACTTCTCAGCCCAACTCTCCTTCACCCAATGTTCTGAAAAAAGAGCAACCCACCCCTCTAGGCCTGTCTGCTGACAAAACCACTGGCAAAAATTTTCCCAAAAATTTGGCTAAGAAAAGTAGCCAAAAACTTTAGGCGCAGTGGGGGTATTTTAAGGCCTCCCTGTTATGGCTGAGGTTAGGGTTAGGGCTAGGGCTAGGGCTAGGGTTAGGGTTAGGGTTGGGTTTTAAAATAATTTTTTTTTTTTTTAGGTTTAAGTAATTTTATTAAAATTTTAACATCCTACAAACACATTTGCCTATTACAAATTCAAAGTAAAAATTGGAATAACAAAAAAAAAATAATAACATAATAACATTATTAAAACAACAATATTTCAAAATATTACAAAATATTACGCTTTTTCAAAGAAAGTCCCAAAAAGTTATTAATTTTTACATATCTATATATATCCATACATATCCATATATATATACACCCACACCCACATATCTACATATATATATATATATATATATATATTTTTTTGTATACATACACACTCAATATATATATATATATATATAAAACACACATACAAAAATCACACCTATCATTATACAATTTTAAAGAAATTCCAGTAGAATTATTTATTATTACCAATATTCCAAGTCCTTTTTCCCCTTTATCAAACTTTCTCACATATTATGCTTTTATATTTATATAAAGAAGAGAAAACAATATTATGAAAATTACAATTACAATTAAAATTACAATTAAAATTCCAACTATAATTAAGATAGAAATTAAAATAAGATTAAGATTAAAATTAAAATAAGATTTATAAAATTATTAAAATTATTATTAAAATTATTATTAATATATTTATTTTTAAACACTTATAAGTGCATAACCTACACCTCAAGTTATCCCAGGTGTTGTTTCTGCCAGCCATCCCAGAACTCCTTCCATCTCTTTAAAAGCATCCTGCCTCTTTCTGTTTCACTTAGAGTTTTTATTTTATTCACTACAAACCGAACAGCAACGTTAACACCCGCTTGTGTCTGTGTAACTAACTCTTTTTTCCTCTGGAAAACCAAACCAAAAAATTTGAAGTTAACCAGTCTTACGGTTGACCAGGAAACAACCCAGAACAAATGAAAACCTTCCCGTTATGTCCCCTTTTCCCCCCTTTCCCCCCAGGTATCGATGTGGTCCTCTGACCCCGGGTTTCCGGTTTTAATCCAGGGGGCCACCGCCCCCCAAGGCTGTCGTGCCAAGTCGGGCCCAAAGGAAGGGTGGCAGCTATCTTCTTCCATGTTTCCTTGGCCGACGGGCAGCCCTTTTAAAAAGTGCTCCGTAGTCTCCTTGGTTTGGGACTTCCACTAACAGAGGCTTGTCTTTGACACAAAAGTCTAGGACATATTTGTTCTTTTTCCTTTCCCAGCCAGGGTTGGTTTCCTTTTAAATAATAGATTTGATGGTAACTCTCCATCGAATGTCCCACAGACCAAAGGGGGATCCCCCGGGCCCGTAAAAATTTTTCGATTTTTCCTGGGCACTTCTTTTAAATATACAGACAAATGGTCCTTCTTGGCATTTTTTTCCAACTGCGGCTGAAAAAACCCCACGTCCACCATTTCCCAGTATACGTAACGCTTCAAATCTCGCATAGTTTCCCCCCCTTTGGTCTTAAACCACTCCGCCAAGACCCTGTTTTGCTGAATCTGCCCATAGACCTCCCTGGGGGTCAGGGCCCCCGTGTCTCATGGTGGCTGTCCCCCGGGAAAAGGCACCGGTTCCTCTCTCCACCACTTCTCAGACCAACTCTCTTGTTTCCCGGTAAAATTACTGGCAAATCATTGTTTTTTTAGCATCCAAACCAGCACAGTCCACTCCATGGGAAGCTACTCAGTCCAGTTCAATCTCCAAGCTCTCCGTCTTTTGGCCTCCCTGTCCCTCTGGTTCATTGTTTTAACTGGCCCCTTTTCCCCCTCCTCCGGCAAACCCAAAGGTGTAGTCTCACTAATATGGGTAGGGGATGGTGGGGAAACAAGGGATGATGATGTGGACACCGCGCCATCCGGGTGGGGAGGGCGGGAGGGGAAAGAGGGCAGGGGAGGGCATCAGGAGGTCCGGGGTAGGGAGGGGGTGGCAATGGGGGGGGGAAACCCCGAGACCGGACTCAGCATCGGGAGGCCTCATCAATCTGCCATCAAGTTCTTGCATATTTTTTTCTGAAAATAACAGGGGGTAAACTACCGATTCCTCGCCAAATGTCTCCTCCATCACAATCTCTCTCACCATGTCTTCAGGCAAGCCCTCAGGACTCCCACCCGAGGGGCCCCGCCTGTTTTCTACCACTATTCCACTTCCCACCACCTTTCCTTTTGCTTTACTTTCCTCATTTTCCTGGTCTACCACCTGATTCCTCCATCGCTCCAACCCTTTTTGCCCCTTTGGGGCTCCTTGGGCCCCTTCCCCTTTGCCCCCCCTGTTTGTTTAGGTTGTCTGTTTTCCCGCCCCCCCCGACAGCCACCAACAATTCTCTATCACTAAATTCCTTAGGGAACTGACCCAGTCTTTCCTCAACTCTTCCCTCCTCTTCTGCAAAACATAGAACCTATTATCCCCCAACTGCCTCTTCACTACTTTCTCCCTTGCTTTATCTATTTTTCCCACACCCCTCCCTGGTACTATGTTCCATTCAAAATCTTTTTTTTTCCATGTCTCATGCTGTCTGTTCTCCAGTAGAGGTCCTGGACCATGGTTACTCTCTCTGTTTTCCCGCCTTTTCCCACAGGTAAAAACTCCTCTCCCCTGCCTCTCAGGGTGTCCCTCAGGAGCCTTGTCTGTTCCTTGGACTGAGCTCTTTCTTTCCCCGTTCTGGCTACTTGTTGGACCTTCTCAAAGATTTTAGCATCTTGCTGGTTGTAATAGGCCTGGGGACACCAAAAAAAAGGTGTCCCAATTCACCACAAAAGTTGCACCTGATGCTGCTGTGACAGGCCACCGTCGGATGGCCCCTGGCGCCACAGCGGGAGCACAAAGGAGTGGTGCATAAACGCCTCTGGTGATCGTAAGACCCACAGTGGAAGAAAACCTGAGGTTGGCCCTGTATCGGGGATCCCCCATCGGCCCCCGGGAAAAAATTTCTTGGGAATCTTTCCGTGCCTATATTCAGGGTCCTCATTCTTAAAAGAAACCACACACCTATATTCCCCGGCCCAAAACCCTGTCGTCTTCCTTCTTATCAGGTCCCGACAAAATGGTACGTATTTAGACACCCATCAAGCTACATCCTGAGCGGGGATGGTGGTGGTTCTGAAACTTATGGTCAAGACCTTTGTATCCCCCCTAAATAGGGGACCATCTCATATTCAGTAAACAACTCTGGGCTCATGCGTTTCACCGTTTTGCACTTCATCCAGAACTCTTTGTAGACCTTTTCAGAAGCAAAAACAAACTTTAAAATTTCCCTAGACCCTGGTAACTGAATCACCGCCACAATGTCCCCCGGGGGCATAAAAAGTATCCCTAAGGAGCCTCTTTGAAATTAAGCCCTTTTTGGGTCTGACCCCAGATACCTGAAGCGCACAACATAGGGGATTCAGGGTTCCTGACATCTGAAGCTTGATAAAAAAAACTGTCTAAATATTCCTCTTCCCTTCTTTTAACCCCTAAATATTGGAGGGTCCAGCAGTGCCAGTGCCCCGCCCTGCTATGCTAGCATACGTCCTGTCTTTTTTTTTGTTCCTGTGGTTTGCCACCAGTCCTCCCACCGGGCAGTCCGGGGGGGAAAAGCAGAAGCTCCACGAGGTGCCTCCCCTTGGGTGTCATTGCCACGTGTTCCCCTCCCCTCTCCTTTCTGTGTCTGTCTGGCGGAGGGTTTAGACTTACACTTATTCCCTTTGATGTCACATTAGTTTCAGAGTCCATTCTTGGCCTTGTGGGAAAAGCGGCCGTTCCCGGGGAGGCATCCGCATCTTCCAATAATCTCTTCGGCTGTCCCCCCGGCTCCCTAGTTCTCATCTCGGTCATCAAAAGAGGGTTGTTCTGTTCTCCCTGAGGGAAAGAAACACCCAAACCGGCAGCATCTTCCATTGAGGTCCCCCCAGCCCCCCATCCTGACCAAGTCCTTCTCTTTGCTCTCCCACACCAAACCCATTTCCACCCTCTCCAGCCACCAGTCCCATTTCCCTTATCCACTCTATCTCCCCAAGCTTGCTCCCGTCTCGGTTTCTTGCTCACTCTAGCAGAGACCCTCCGGTAAAGGTCGGAATCGCGATGTCGCTCAAAGTCCCTCTAAGTCCTACATTTCCCGCACCTTCCCGTTGTACATTGCTCCCCATCCTCTGCGCCTCCCTCCTCCCTCTCGCCTCTCTCGGCCCCTCACTGGTTGCTGGGGGCGGAACCGTAGCACACGCCCCCAGGCGGGGAACTCAGGGCCTCACGTCCCGCGGGGCTCCTCTCAACTGCAACGTGGGTCCGGTTCTTTCCAGTTCCTCAACTTTTCAGGATTTTCTCTTGTCCGGTTCCCTTAGCTTTTTCTTCCGTCGGATCAAAACCTGACTGTTTGGGCAATCTTTCTGCGCTGTCGTAAGTCTGCTGTGACCATTAAGAGCCACTCCATCCAGGCTTCCCCTGCTCACCATCTTGGACGTATTGTCCATTTGTGTCCAAACCAAAGGAGTCTGGTTCTCTGGGGCACTTTCCCCAGGTCCTATGGATCTCTTAAAAGGTCTTCGTCAATTGGTCCTCCCTCAGCCAGTCCGGCAGAACGATAACAGAGGTCTTTGGCTTCCTGCCAAGTGAAATGCTGACAATCTCCAAGGCTAAAGTCCTGGCGTAGGACACCTGCTCCTGAGACTGTTCGACCCGCAATCCTGACAGCACCGATTTTAGAAAAAGGAAAGCTCTTCTCTAGGATACCCCAAAGTTTATCTCTGCTGTATTTTTGAAACTGGGCAAGCGTTCTTTAGAGCCCGGGAGGGCAATGTATGCCACCGTGTAGCCCCAGAGTTTCAGCGTATCGAATTTGTCAAAGTCTTTTGGCAAAACAATATTGGTCGCTTTGTTCCGGGTGTAGAGACATTCCGTCCAGGCTGCTGAGATCTGCCTTTCTCGGGAAAGGATTGTGCATTTGGGACCTTCGGGAAAGAGTTCCCCCCCCGCCCCCCCCTTCTCCCTCCTCCACGCTTTGGAAATCTGTGTCATATTGGCGAATTAAATAGTCCTTTGTGACCTTTTTCCCTGGGGAGAGACCTTTTCCTCCTTCCCTTGTTTTCCTGTTACTCTTTTCCTCTGGGATTCCCCCCAGTGCCTTCCTCCTCCTCTCCTTTCCCCCTCCTCACTGCTGCTTTCCACCGAGCTTCCCCCCTCGCGAGCAAAAAGAAATGCCAGAGTACTCCATGCCGCTCTCCCTTTGCTCTTGGAAGGAGGGCCCCTCCAGTCTCTCCCTCCCCCCCTTTTTCCCGATTCTTTGAAGTTTTATTGGGTTAAAGGGTACAGTCCCCCGCTGCCCAGCACAAGCCTCCTTCTCTGTCTCCTCTGGCCTGCGAGGTTGTGCGTGCTTCGTTTTTAATAGGCTCACAGGACACAGTTTTTTTCTGAACAATTCCCTGGTTTAGGGGGGCAAATTTACTTGTATTGAAAGCCCTTCAAATAGAAATTTTTTTACTGCGAAGCTTTGACTCCCTGTCTCTTCTAATTTTTGTATGTTCTTTACTTAGGGTTAGGGTAGGGCTAGGGTTATGGTTAGGCTTGGGTTAGGGCCAAGTTTTGGCCCCGGGTTAGGGCTTGGTTTAGGGCTTGGTTTAAAAGGTTTTGGGCCCGGTTTAGGTTAAGGGGTTTGAGGTAGGGTTTGGGTTAGGGCTAGGGGTAGGTCTAAAGGGTTTTGGGCTATTGTTAGGGCTTGGGGTTTGGATTAGGGCTAGGGGTTAAGGGCTAGGGCTAGGGTTAGGGCTTTTGGGTTAGGGATAGGGTTAAAAACTAGGGTTAGGGCTAGGGTGAGGGCTAGGGTGAGGGGTAGGGGAAGGGCTAAAGGGGTTTAAAGGGGGGTGTTAGGGCTAGGTTTAGGGCTAGGTCTAAAGGGGTTCCCGGGTTTAAAACCCAGGGCTAGCGTTAGGGGGTAGGGGTAGGGCTGGGTTTAGGGCTAGGTTTAGGGCTTGGGGCTAGGGTTAGGGGGTAGGGTTAGGGTTTAAGCTAGGGCTTGGAGGGGGGTTTGGGTTAGGGCTAGGGTTAGGGTTAGGGCTAGCTCCAGGGTTAGGGTTTGGGTTAGGGTCAGGGTTAGGGGGTTTGGAATAGGGTCAGGGTTATGGTTTGGGATAAAGGGGTTTGAGTTAGGAGTTGGGTTTTGGGTTTGGGCTAGCTAAGGGATACGGCTAGGGTTAGTGTTAGGGTTAGGTTTTGGGGGGAGGGCTATTGCTAGTGTTAGGGTAAGGGTTAGTGCTAGGGTAGGGTTATGTTTTGGGTTAGGGTTAGGGGGAAACTTGAGTTAGGGTTAGGGTTAGGGTTAGGGGGAGGGTTGGGGCTAGGGATAGGGCTGGGTTAGGGGTAGGGTTAGGGTGGGGTTAGGTTTTGGATTAGGTTTTGGGAAATTGGGTTAAGGCTAGGTGTACGTCTAGTTAGTGTTAGGGTTAGGGTTAAAGGGTCGGGGGTTTGGGCTAGGGTTAAGGCTAGGGTTAGGGCGTGGGTTAGGGCTAGGTTTAGGTCTAGGATTTAGGGTTAGGGTTTGGCCTAAGTTTACGGCTAGGGTTTTGGTTAGGTCAGATTTAGGGCTAGGGTTAGGGTTATGGTTAGTGTTAGGGTAGGTGTAGGTCTAGTTAGTGTTAGGGTTAGGTTTAGGGCTAGGGTTAGGGGTCGCGGTTAAGGCTAGGGCTAGCGATAGGTTTAGGGTTAGGGCTAGGGTTAGTTTTGGGGTTAGTGCTAGGGCTAGGGTTCTTGATTGGGTTAGGGTAGGGCTAGGGCTAGGGTTAGGGCTAGGGTGGGGCTAGGTAGTGCTAGATGTAGGGCTAGGTTTAGGGCTTGGGGTTAGGTTTGGGCTAAAGGGGTTTGTGCTAGGTTTTGGGGAAAGGGTTTTGGGCTTAAAAGGGTTTGGATTAAGGTTAGGGTTAGGCTTAGGGCTAAAGGGGTTTGGGTTAGGCTTAGGGTTAGAATTAGGGCTAACCCGGGTTTGGGCTAGTGTTAGGGTAGGGCTAGGGTGAAATCTAGGGTTAGGGGGTAGGGTTAGGGCTAGGGTTAGTTCTAGGGTTAGGGGGTAGGGTTAAACTTAGGGTTAGGGTGTGGGTTAGGACTAGATTTAGGGCTAAAGGGGTTTTGGCTGGGCTTGGGGCTAGGGTTAGGGTTAGGGTTAGGGCTGAGGTTAGGGCTATTGCTCGGGTTAGGTTTAAAGGGTTTTTTAGGCCTAAATTTAGGGCTAGAGTTTAAGGGTTTGGGCAAAATTTGGTAAGGTTAGGGTTATGGTTAGTGTTAGGGTTGGTGTAGGTCTAGTTAGTGGGTTTGGGTTAGGTTTAGGGCTAGGGTTAGGATCGCGGGTTTAAAGGGTGGGTAGCGTTGGGGTTTTGGGTTTGGGCTAGGTTTAGTTTTGGGGTTAGTGCTAGGGCTAGGGTTCTTGAAATTTGGGGTTTGGGTAGGGCTAGGGCTAGGGGGTTTGGGCTAGGGTAGGGCTAGGGTTAGTGCTAGGTGTAGGGCTAGGTTTAGGGCTTGGGGTTAGGGTTAGGATACTTTTTTGGGCTAGGTTTTGGGGGGGGTTTGGGGGTTTTGGGGTTTGGTTAAGGAAGGGGTAGGCTTAGGGGGGAGGGTTAGGCTTAGGGAAAGGGTTAGGGCTAGTGTTAGGGTAGGGCTAGGGTTAAATCTAGGGTTAGGGCTAGGGTTATTTGGGTTAGGGCTAAAGGGGTTTGGGGGTTTGGGTCCCGGTTAGGTTCGGGTTTGGGTTCAGGTTACGGGTGGGTTTTTGGGGTTTGTGTTATAGTTGGGGGAAGGTTAGGTCACTTATTTTAGGGGTTTGGGTTAACCCAAAATATTCAGTTAGGGCTAAAGGGGTTTGGATTAAGGCTAGGGGGAAGGGCTGGGTTAGGGGGCTTTGGGTTTAATTAGGGTTAGGGGGTAGTGTTAAAGTTAGGACTAGGATAAGGGTTAAGACTAGGGTTAGGGCTTGGCTTAGGGCTACGGTTAAGGTTAGGGGTAAGGACTAGGATTAAAGGTGGGGTTAGGGTTTAAAATTAGGTTTCGGACTTGCGTTAAGGCTAGGTGTACGTCTAGTTAGTGTTAGGGTTAGGGTTAAGGCTAGAGTTAGGGCTACGGTTAAGGCTAAAAGGGTTTGGGCTGGGGTTAGGGCTAGGTTTAGGTCTAGGATTAGGGTTAGGGCTAGGGTTAGGGCCAAAGGGGTTTAAAGGGTTTGGGCTCGGAAGGGGTAATTTAAAAATTTGGGTTAGGGCTAGGGTTAGGGTAGGGGGTTTGGGCTAAGGTTAGGCTTAAAGGGGTTTTGGGGTTTGGACTAGGGTTTAAGGGGTGGGGGATGGTCGGGCTTAAAGGGGTAAAGGGGTTTGGTCCCAAAATTTAATTTTTGGGATTAGGGAGTGGGCTAGGGTTAGGACTTTTGGGTTAGGGGGTTTGTGTTAGGATTTCAAATAGCGTTAGGGCTAGGTTTAGAGTTAGGGGGTAGGGATAGGGATAGGGTTAGGGTTAGGGTTAGGACTAGGGTTAGGGTTAAAAATTAGTGTTTTTTAGGTTGGGGCTGGGTTTAGGGTTAGTTTTATGGTTCCAGGTTTTTGGGCTAGCTATATTGTCAGGTTAGGGCTAGGGTTAACATCCGGGGGAAATTAGGGCTAGGGTTAGGATTAAGGCTAGGGGGTTTGGGCTAGGGTTAGGGCTCTGGTTAAAGGGGTTTGGGTTAGGGCTATGGTGTGGGCTTGGGTTAAGGGGGACCCCAGGGTTATGGTTACTGCTAAAGGGGTTGGGGTAAGTTAAGGGCTAGGCTTATCTAGGTTTTGGGTTAGGGTTAGAGGTAGGGCTACGGTTAGGGCTAGGGGTAGGTTGGGTTTTTGGGAAAGGTTAGGGCGGGGAGGGGTTAGGGTAGGGGTTTTGGGGAAGGGTTAGGGTTAGTGCTAGGGTTAGGGTTAGGGCTACGGTCAGGGCTAGGTTTAGGGTTAGGGCTAGGTTTTGGGGTAGGTTTACGGCTTTGGGTTAGGGTTAAAATTTTAAAGGGTAGGCTGGGGGAGGGTTAGGGCTAGGGTTAGGGCTCTGGTTAGGATTAGGGGTTTGGGGTACGTTTTGGGGGTTGGGGTTTGGGTTAGGGTAGGGCTAGGGTTATGGTAAAGGGGTAGGGGGTTTGGGCCAAGGTTTAGGGACTAGGGTTAGGGCTGTGGTTAGGGATAGGTTTAGGGCCAGGGTTAGTGCTAGGTTTAGGGTTAGGGGGTTTGAGCTAGGGCTAGGGTTAGGGCTAAGGGGTAGGTCTAGGTTTAGGGCTATGGTTGGTGCTTGTGGGGTTTGGGAAAGGGGTACGGTTTGGATAAGGGAGGGGGTAGGGCTAGGGTTAGGTTAGGGTTTTGGGTTAAAAACTAGGGTTAGGGCCAGGGTGAGGGATAGGGTGAGGGATAGGGGAAGGGCTAGGGGGTTTAAAGGGGGGGGTTGGGCTAGGTTTAGGGCTAGGTCTAGGGTTAAAGGTTAAGATAGGGCTAGCGTTAGGGCTGGGGTAGGGGGGTGGGTTTAGGGCTAGGTTTAGGGCTTGGGGCTAGGGTTAGGGCCAGGGGGTGGGTTGGGTTAAGCTAGGGCTAGAGTTAGGGTTAGGGGGTAGGGTTAGGTCTAGGGTTAGGGTTGGGCTAGCTCTGGGTTAAGGGGTTAGGGTTTTCCCAAAGGGGTTAAAGGGGTTTGGACTGGGTTTAGGGTTTGGGTTAGAGTAAGATTAGGGCTGGGGTTAGGGTAGGTTCAAAGCTGGGGTTAGGGCAAGGTTTGAATAGGTTAGGGTTAATGTTCTAAGGGTTTGGGTTAGGTTTAGCGCTATGGTTAGGGCTAGGTTAGGGTTAGGGTTAATGTTAGAGCTAGGGCTAGGGTTAAGGTTAGGTCTAGTTTTATGGCTAGGGTTAAGGTTGGTATTTGAACTAAGGTTTGGGCGGTTAGGGTTAGGGTTAGGGTTAGGCTAGGGTTAGCACTAGGGATAGGGGGTAGGGTCAAGGGGTTAAAGGGGTTTGTGTTAGGGCTAGGGTTAGGGCTAAAGTTCGGGTTAGGGCAAAGGGGTTTAAAACTAGGGTTAGTTTTACTAGGGTTAGGGTTAGGCCTAAGTTTAGGGCTAGGGTTTTGGTTAGGTCTAGATCAAGGGCTAGGGTTACGTTTGGGGATTATAACTAAGTTTCGGGCTTTGGGTTTGGTTTAGGGATAGTGTCATGGCTAGGGTTAGCACCAGGATTAGGGCTAGGGTTAGGGTTATGGTTAGTGTTAGGGCAAGGGGTTTGGGGGAAAACGGGTGATGGCTAGGGTTAAGGCTAGGGTTAGGTTTAGGGCTAAAGGGGTTTGGGTTAGGCCTTTAAATTTAGGGCTGGGTTTTTGGGTTTGGTCTAGATTAAGAGGTGGGGAAAATTTGGGGGTTATAACTAAGTTTCGGGCTAAGGTTAGGTTTAGGGATAGGGTCAAGGCTCGGGTTAGCACCAGGGTTACGGGTAGGGTTAGGGCTATGGTTAGTGTTAGGGGGTAGGGTTAGGGATAAAGTTAGGGGGAGGGCTAGGGTTAAGGTTAGGGTTAAGGCATGGGTTAGGGCTAGGGTGAGGGGTAGGGGTAGGGTTATTGTTACGATTTTGGCTAGGGTTAGGCCTAGGTTTAGAGTTCGGGATACGGTTAGGGCTAGGGTTAGGTAACGGGTTATTGCTAGGGTTAGTGTTAGGGCTAGCGTTAGGGTTAGGGTTTAGGTTCAGGTTAGGTCTGGGTTAAGATTAGTGTTATGGTTAGGGTTAGGATTAGGGCTAGCTGTATTGCTTGGGTTAGGGCTAGGGTTAGGATTAGGCCTAGGGCTAGGGTTACAGTTTCGGCTAGGGTTAGGATTAAGGCTAGGGTTAGGGCTAGGGTTAGGGCTCTGGTTAGGGTTAGGGTTAGGGCTACGTTTTGGGCTTGGGTTAGGGTTAGGGTAGGGCTAGGCTTATGGTTCGGGCATGGGTTAGGGCTCAGTTTAGGACTAGGGTTAGGGCTAGGGTTATGGCTGAGGTTAGGGTTAGGGTTAGGGCTAGGGCTAGGGTTAGGGTTAGGGTTTGGGTTCAGGTTAGGGTTAGGGTTACGGTTTGGGTTAGGGTTTGGGTTAGGACTATATTTAGGGATAGGGTTATGGTTGGACTTAGGGCTAGGTTTCGGGCTAGATTTAATTTTAGCATTAGGGACTGGGCTAGGGTTAAGACTAGGGTTAGAGTTAGGGTTAGGGTTAGGATTTCGGCTAGCGTTAGGGCTAGGTTTAGATTTAGGGATAGGGATAGGGTTAGGGTAAGGGTTAGTGCTAGGGTTAAGGTTTGGGTTAGGGCTAGGGTTAGGGTTAGGGTTTGGGTTCAAGTTAGGGCTGGGTTTAGAGTAAGTGTTATGGTTAGGGCTAGGATTAGGGCTAGCTGTATTGCTAGGGTTAGGGCTAGGGTTAGGGTTAAGGCTAGGGTTAGGGTTACAGTTAGGGCTAGGGTTAGGATTAAGGCTAGGGTTAGGGTTGCGGTTAGGGTTAGGGTTAGAGCTATGTTAAGGGCTAGGGTTAGGGCTAGTTTTAGGGTTAGGGTTAGAGGTAGGGCTAGGGTCAAGGTTTAGGGCTATGGTTAGGGCTTGGGATTAGGATTAGGGCTAGGGTTTGGGTACGGGTTAGGTTTAGGGTTAGTGCTAGGGTTAGTGTTAGGGTTAGGGCTACGGTTAAGGCTAGGTTTAGGGTTAGGGCTAAGTTTTTGGGTAGGTTTAGGGCTTACGGTTAGGGTTAAGGTTTGGGCGAGGCTGATGGGTAGGTTTAGGGCTAGGGTTAGGGCTCTGGTTAGGGTTAGGGCTACATTTAGGGCTTGGGTTAGGGTTAGGGTAGAGTTAGGGTTATGGTTAGGTCTAGGGTTAGGGCCAAGTTTAGGACCAGGGTTAGGGCTTGGTTTAGGGCTGTGGTTAGGGATAGGTTTAGGGCTAGGTTTAGGTTAGGGTTAGAGGTAGGGCTAGGGTTAGGGCTAGGGGTAGGTCTAGGTTTAGGGCTATGGTTAGGGCTTGGGGTTTGGGTTAGGGCTAGGGTTTGGTTAAGGGCTAGGGCAGGGTTAGGGCTAGGGTTAGGGCTAGGGTTAGTTAAGGGTTAGGGTTAAATCTAGGGTTAGGGCTAGGGTGAGGGCTAGGGTGAAGGGGTAGGGGAAGGGCTAGTGTTAAGGTGGGGGTTAGGATAGGTTTAGGGCTTGGTCTAGGGTTACGGTTAGAGCTAGGGCTAGCATTAGGGCTAGGGGTAGGGCTGGGTTTAGGGCTAGGTTTAGGGCTTGGAGCTAGGGTTAGGGCTAGGGCTAGGGTTAGGGTTCAAGCTAGGGCTTGAGTTAGGGTAAGGGCTAGGGTTAGGGCTAGGGCTAGGGTTAGGGCTAGCTCCAGGGTTAGGGTTAGGGTTAGGGTCAGGGTTAGGGTTAGGGATAGGGTTAGAGTTAGGAGTTGGGGTTTGGGTTAGGGCTAGGGTTAGGGTAAGGGATAGAGTTAGCGTAAGGGATACGGCTAGGGTTAGTGTTAGGGTTAGGTTTGGGGGTAGGGCTATTGCTAGTGTTAGGGTAAGGGTTAGTGCTAGGGTAGGGTTATGTCTTGGGTTAGGGTTAGGGCTAGTTCTCGAGTTAGGGTTAGGGTTAGGGTAGGGTTGGGGCTAGGGATAGGGCTGGGTTAGGGCTAGGGTTAGGGCTGGGGTTAGGTTTAGGATTAGGTTTAGGACTTGGGTTAAGTCTATGTGTACGTCTAGTTAGTGTTAGGGTTAGGGTTAAGGCTCGGGTTAGGGCTAGGGTTAAGGCTAGGGTTAGGGCTTGGGTTAGGGCTAGGTTTAGGTCTAGGATTAGGGTTAGGGCTAGGGTTAGGGTTAGGTCTAAATTTACGGCTAGGGTTTTGGTTAGATCTAGATTTAGGGCTAGCGTTAGACTTATGGCTAGTGTTCGGGTAGGTGTAGGTCTAGTTAGTGTTAGGGTTAGGTTTAGGGCTAGGGTTAGGATCGCGGTTAAGGCTAGGGCTAGGGTTAGTTTTGGGGTTAGTGCTAGGGCTAGGGTTCTTGATTGGGTTAGGGTAGGGCTAGGGCTAGGGTTAGGGCTAGGGTGGGGCTACGGTCAGTGCTAGATGTAGGGCTAACGGGAGGAGGGT